>JAABKJ010002016.1:0-28989 GCA_011634705.1 Andricus grossulariae
CATGCATAGAGCATTGGTAAGATATTGGCCTAAACAAAATATATTTTATTACAATCTTTTACTTTATATTTGAATTTCAATCCTGCATTTTCCTTTATGTCCGCCGCATTCGGCGCCGCTCCCCTAATAATTAAAAAACTATTAAATGGTAACGACTTGAAATAAAAATAATAGAAATTATAATTAAAAAATTGTTTAGTTTAAAAAAGATCATACTCTTTTAATTTTTAACGTTTCTAACTTAAAATTGCTTAAAAGGATATAATTTTGAAAATTTACAAATTTGTTGATTTATTCTTCAATTTACATCAGGGGTCGGCAGCGAGGGGAAATCAGTGGAGTCCAGCTCTTTTAACATATGTCTCGTTTCCACCACTCTGCCTCCTCCCTCAGCTGAAAGAGTGAGACGGAAGTTTTCCGTGCTGAGGGAGGAGGCAGAGTGATGGAAACGAGACATGTGTTCAAAGAGCTGGACTCCACTGATTTCCCCTCGCTGCCGACCCCTGATATACAGCATTAAAATGATAGCGTGGATTTATATATTTTTAAATCTTTGAACTGTGAAATTTAAAAGAGTTCGACTTTGAGTCTTTGATTTTTTGTAGTTCAGTTGTTAAGACTTATAGTCACAAATCTTGAAATCCGCCACCGCTATTATTTCACAAAATGTCTTAACTTACGAGCGAAAGACTAACTCAGATCAGTTTTAAATTCTAGACTAACGAGAGTAAATTGAAAGCCACGAAGATTGACCTCGATCAAAAGATGAACGAAATGCGAAAGACGATAAAGGAATTAACCCAGCGGATTCCGGATTTCACGAGAAGGATCGCGGCCTTGAAACTACACTCCATTCCTGAGATGCCCGTCGAAGAATTAACAGAATTGAGTGAAGACGAAGTCAAGGAACTTGACACGAAAACTATCACTGCTCAGTTTCAGAGAGCGAAGGAAAAACTTCCGGAGGAGGTTCCCAATATGCAGTACATCCAGGATTATCAGGAAAAGGATAAGTTGTATCTGCATCGAGCATCCGAATTGGATGAGATTACCTCGCAGAGAAATAAACTTCGGGAGGTTTATGAAGACGCGAAACGAAAAAGAATGGATGAATTTAGAAATGGTTTTAAGATTATCACGACGAAATTGAAGGAGATGTACCAAATGATAACTTTGGGTGGAGATGCGGAACTGGAATTGGTTGATTCTTTGGATCCGTTTAGTGAAGGTTAGTTGGAGATATAATTTAAATTTATTTCTGGAATGTTCAAATCGCTTGAATTTTCGAAAATGTGAAGTCGAATTCAAATTTTTCCACTTTGATCGATTTTAAATTGAAATTATTTAATTTTGTACGCTTTTACTTTGAAACCTATTCAGGGAAAGACCTAACTGTTCAGAAATTAATTTTTGTTACCCAAATGATAGTACTGGGAAGTATTAGTAATAGTGGTAGTACTTGGTGGCACTGGCAGTATTAAAAAAAAAAGAATTTTAAAAATGATTTTCGCTTTCTCCATTATGATGCACAAATGCACCTAATTAATAAGATAATAAGATACATAATTAATTAACGACATAATGCAGAAAAAGAAAATAATTTTTAAAATATTTTGTTTAGGCTAAGGATATTCGTACGGCCGGCCGGCCGAATAGCAATAGCACTGAACGTGTCCGGCCGAAAGATAATAGCGACGCGACTGGCCGCATGCCAAATATATTTTTACCATTCGTCCGGACAGTACGGCCTATAAAACGTAACATCTATGTATAATTACAAAGTAATAATTTGTGTTGTGAATAATTGTTACACTGGAGCCTGTAGATAAGCGTGAAATACCAGCAGCGTAGGGACAAAGGGGAAGTGTGCTGGTACTCACGTGCGTATATCGCGTAATATTAGGAAATGGTTCAAACGCCACGGACTACGTTTGGATTCCTCGGAGATATGCTCAAAGCAATGCCCGAAACCGTGCTTAACTCCAGGCCCCAGTGTAATTAGTACAACTGGACCAGTAAGGGTGCTGTTTAATTGAGTATTTTTGGATTAAAACAAATGAATTGAAATTAGGGAGTCATCGTGGCTCAGATGGTATAGTGATTGCCCAATGTTCCAATACTGCAGCCTTGGCAGCCACGCTGGCGCGGGTTCGATTCCCGAAGCAGGAAAGCGAGGCTGGACGTGCTTTCTGAAAGCTTCGCTTCTGTCCCTTGGTATAAAACCCTACAGGTACCCTACAGTTCATAATTAACCCTACAGTACAGTCGCTAATGACCCTGGCAGTTGATGCGACTATAAACATTCAACTAATAAAAAAATAAAAAAATGAATTGAAATTGCAGAAGTTCTTGCACAAACGTTTATTTTCGCAAAAATATTATAAGATGAAACGAATTACGTAACTAAACCATTTATTAAAGTAGTCATATTGGGAAAATATGACCAAAATATTAGCTGGCTCTAAAGCTCTGTTCGCAGATACATTCCAAATTAAAAATGAATAAAATTGCACTATTTAAACCAAATAAAAACTCAAATGGGCCAGACAGACGTGTCCTTATATATTTTGAACCATTTCCTAAAATTTCAACACAATATTTCCTTTTTTTAAATTATAGAGCCGCTGAATATAAACCGTGTAATTGGTCACGTGATACTCTAGTATATGTCCTTCATGTCTATATATAAAATATAACGGTATGACATATTCTATGTAAAACAAGTTGAATTAATTATAAAGTTGCTTAAAAGTACTTGGTTTAAATGTCACTTTCAATTGTAGTCAATCAATGAATTAATAGCGAATCTTAAACAGCAAACATTAGCTTCTGAATTCAAAAATTAGTATTTTAAACAACTTTTTAAAGAACGCAGGGTACACAGTCTTCCCCTTTTCTTCTTAGTTTTCCCCTTTTCCCCTATTCTCAAAAACTTCCCCTTTTCTCTTTAAATATACGATATTTGAAAAATTTTATTTGAATTACGCGGAAAATTATCTGAAATTAGTAAGTGTACTCATTATTGAATAATAATTAAAGCAATTATAGCACTTAAATAAATTATTTATTAATTTTTCCTGTTGGTTAAAAAATTATGACAAATTTCTTATATTTACAGCTTTTACTAGTTCAAAAATTATGAGGAATTTGTTATATTTACAGCTTTTACTAGTGAACAATAATGAAAAATTACGAAATTTAAACATAAGTTTTTTCCTCAATAACAATTTTTCGAAAATGTGCAAAAAGATGTTTTTTTTTATTGAGTCATATGCAAACATTTAAAAAAAAAGTTGATTATGTCGAACCTGAAATTTATTCAGCTTGAACAAAAGAAACATTTTATCATTTTGCTTTTTCGGGAAAAACTTTTGTCGTGATTTAGGATTTTTGGGATTTCATTTTTTTTTTGCGATTTTGGAACGTTATAAACACCACGATAAAAATGTTTCTCACGAATGAAAAATAATAACATGTTTATTTGGTTCAAGCTGAAGAAATTTCAGGTTCGAATCAATCCAAAAAACATGTTTTTTTTACATTTTCAAAAAATTCTAAATAAGGCAACATTTATTTTTTAATTTAAAAAATGTTAAATTGCAAATTTGAAAAAGAGAACAGAAGATATTAACCAATTTCAACATTTTTTTCTCTACTTGTTTTTGATATCGACCCATAAATTGCTATCCCTTCAGCTCAAACGATTCGATTAATTTTAGCATTTTTACTTCGCTCTACTGAAGAGTGTAGTTCTAAATTTTCATCGAAAGTATTAATTATAGAAGGAAGAAATGACAAATCTTGGAAAGAAATATTTATGAGAACGATGTTAAACATATTAAAACTGTGTATTTAACTAATTTTATTTTTTTTCGGACTTTCTTTTATCACTGTGAATGGATTTCCAACGACCTAAGTATATGCAATTTTTAAAAATAAATTCTTGAATGGCAGAAATCATTCAAAAATCATTGAAAATTATTTAAAAATATAAGATTTCTTATAAAAAGATTCTTTTCGACATGTAAAAATAAATTTTTAATCATTCCCCTATTTTCCCCTTTTTTGTGGAAAAATTACCCTATTTCCCTTTTTTTGAGCTCCTTTTGCGCTGTGATCCCTGAGGACGTAGCACCCGAGCCAATTTTAAGATTTCCATTAATTAAATTTGTAATTTAATTACTTTCAATGTTGTTTTTACATAAATAATTTCAATGAAAAGCAGTATCTTTTCAAAATAAATTTAACTCAGAAAACGATTTGGTTGAATCAACCAAATTTTTGTTGGTTCAAACATAAAATATGGTTATTATATGGACAACAAAGTATTTTGTTGACCCAACTAAATTTTTTTTTTTTTTACCAAATCTTGTTTTAGATGGAGTAATTGGTTGATTCAACAAACAAATATTGTTAGGTCAATCAAATATGTTGTTGAATCAAACAAAATTTGCTTGATTCAACTAATTTTTCCTGAATAGATACGATATTGCGCTAACCCGACAAATTGGGAAATTCTGATCGCTTTTATTTGACATATTATTTAATTTTGGAAGATTTGTGATTTAAAATGGTCTGATTTTAGTTACAATTTGAGATTTTTACATTTTAAATTTAAAATGGCTCAATGTCGAATTTTTTGAATTGAAAGTGTACTATTCAAGGAGTTTAAAAATGACATCGCATTTTTTAAAGCATCTCCATAAAGTATTAAAAGTGCCTCAATTTTGAAAAAAAAAAAAAAACAATTTGAAAGAGACGCTTGCAATAAAATAATAGTACTTTCCTCATTTGAAATCTTTTTTCTCAAATTTTAGGAATTGTATTCAGCGTTCGTCCACCAAAAAAATCGTGGAAGAATATCAGCAACTTGAGTGGAGGAGAAAAAACTCTAAGTTCTCTGGCTTTGGTATTTGCCCTTCATCATTACAAGCCAACTCCTTTTTATTTTATGGACGAAATAGACGCCGCCTTAGATTTCAAAAACGTCTCAATTGTAGGAAATTATATTAAAGAAAGGACGAAGAACGCCCAATTCATCGTGATTTCCTTGCGTTCGAATATGTTCGAACTGTCGAATTATCTCGTAGGAATTTATAAGACTTACAATTGCACGAAGTGTGCAACTTTAGATTTGACGAAAGCTTATAAGGATCATGGAATCGCTCTGCCGGTGCAGCACAATAACATGACGAGAAATCGGTTTCTGACTCAGTCTCAAAAAATTAGCACGAGTCAGAGTCAGAAAACGCTTGAAACTGAAAATAGACCCGTGGAACCTGTAGCAACATGCCCTAGTAGAATTGAGACGACGGAAGATTTTCCTGAAAAGGATCAAGACTTTGGGTAAGAATTTCAATTTGCATTTGAGTTAAACAAGTGTTAAATGCTTCTTAATTTAAGGAGGAACATGCGCAACTTCGAGATCGTAATATTATCTGGAAAAAAATTTTAGGACTACCAGAAAGTCATAATTATGCACTAAAATGTTCGCACACTAGCTTTTAACTTCTATAAATTCAATTAAATATGATGTTTGGAGTTTCCTCTTGACACAAGAAAATTATGGTTTGATTTTGAAATTGAACGGAAGTTGAAAGTAATTTGACTTCATTTTTTTGGCTTCAAGAAAAACACTTCTACACTTTCATAAGTTTTTAAAATTAATATCTGAGATTTTAGAATAGAAATCTCCGATTTGTATGATTTTGCTAGGTTAGGTCCATAAGACACAATGTTCATTTAAAAGCTTTTTCTCTGATACTATTTGATATTTTTACACAAGTTGGTAAAAAGTTCTTATATTTAGAAAATGACGCGGAATAAATGCAAGTTTAACTTATTTTAAAGGAATTAACAAATCTTGGATTTGACTCATCGCATGTTCCTCCTTGATGTGTACAATTACTAATACTTCAAATTAAAAATGTTTAAATTCAATTTCAAACGGTTAAAATTTGTGATTATTTAATCTTAATCGCTTTCGAATTTAATATTCTTGAAATTCAATTTCAATTTGTTAGTATTTAATTTTTAATGCTTCTATTCTCTAATGTTCAGTTAATTTCGAAATTTTTATATTTTTAATTCATTTTTTGTAATTATTCACTTGTTAATTAACATTGTCAAACGAAATTTGTTCAACTTTAAACTTTTACACACTTTCTGCTCGACATTCTTCAATTTCATGTTCTACTTTTTTTAATTATTCAAATTTCAAGTAATTCGATTTATAACATTTTTAATTTTGGATAATGCTTACATTTTATATTGTTTAAGCTTCAAGGCTTGAGATTTACAAATTGCAAAATTAGACATTTTTGACTTAAATTTTACTAGTTTATGCTTTTGGAATAGTTTTTTACTTTATTATATTTATTCTATTTACAATTGAAGCCTTTTGCCAAAAAGGGACCTAACCACTAAAATGTAAATTTCGAGAGAACAAAAGTGAATAAACATAAATATGAATTAATAATTATATTGGTGCTTTAAACTTAGACTAATAAACTCTTTTATATAGTTTTTACTGAGTTTAAAAGTTGATTTTCAATCACGATGCATATTCTGTTTTCGTTTTTGGAAAATTGCAGAATTTTAACATTACTTTAACCACTTTCATTAGTGATATTCATCGAATTTTTTTTATGATACTTTCATCGATTTTTGACAAGTAGATAACAGTTTATGATTTAGATTGTATTTTTGTTTACTGAAGGTTTTTCTGATTACCGTTCTTTCACGCGGATGAAATTATTTTTACTCGCTTACTTAGATGTATGCAGTTTTTATTGTATTTTAGATTTTAACCTCTGATCTCAGGGGACATTTTTAAAAATTAGTTAGATCCCTATTCAATAATCATCATACTTTGTAATCAATTTTAGGATTAATCAGACATTAATATAATTTTTATTACTCTACTCAGGCCCCTTTTTGACAAACGGTTTCAATTCTCTTGATTAAAATTGAACAATTTTAATTTGAAATTGATCAATTTTGTACGATCCTCATGTGAAAATGTTCCCCTTCTATATATATAAGAAATTTTAAAGAATAAACTATTTAAAAAACGTATGATCTTCTGAACATGACTTCTTTGGATGACCAGAAATATAGCATTACCCGTGTACCACTAGATACTAGATATTATATTTTTTCAACTTTGTAAACTTAAGTTTATTCACTTTATTCAAAAAATATTTATTTTCTCTTTTTTGGGAATTTTTTAGCTCTATTTTGTCACTTTTTTCTTTTCTCGATTCTTTCACATCCTCTTCCTATCTTTATCCAGTTCTAATTCTCCATTATTTTCAGCCTTCATTTGTTTCTTCTAGTTTCATTTATTATTTCGAATGTCAGAATGTCATGTTATAAATATCTAGTCATTGATAAAATGATTGATAAATGTTTAATATTGCCAACAATCAGCAAACTCCACACATTTAATTGTATTGTATTGGATAAACGCCATGCCCATTACATGACATTGTATTTAAACAGTCAGCATGAAAAAGGCCCTTATGGCCGGTATGGAGTTACGTATAGGGCCATATAGCCGGATAAATTCCCGACATTTTAAGCCCAAGATTTATTATTATTATTTTGTGAAAATCAAAGTTAATGTTTAGGTAAGCAAAAATCACATCTTACAGTTGGAAGCTAAACAGGTTTTTAATGAAATCAAACAATAGTATCACAAACATTACCAAATTTCAGCAGTCATATTATTATAGCATACAATAACAATTATAACAGTGTTTCTATGATGACCGTCCATAAGGTTCCTTTTACCAAAGAAATTTGTTTTAAAGGTTCTACTTTTTTATTATGAAGCTCGGTTCGGAATCGTATACCAAGCAGAATTTTGAACAATTAAAAAAAAAATCGACTTTTCATATTAAAAAATAAAAAAGTTATGAGCTTTACAATTTTAAATTTGAGAAAAAACCTTTCAAAAAATTTGTCCTAACCAAAGTATTTGAATGAAATAAATAAATTATAAATAGAAAAATCATTTTTAAGTCACTTTTACGGTTTCGTAGTCCCGGGCTGAAACCCTTATAGTTTCGGTCGGGTGTCCGTCCGTCCGTTGTACTTTTTTTCAAGGATGGTAAGTGAGGGTTGGGGAAAGTAGGTGGATTAGGGGAGAGGAAATTTGCGATGAGGAGGTTTCAACGATTTAATCAAGTTTTTTTTAAGGAAAATAATTTCATAAATTTTTTTTTCATAAAAATTCTGTTTAAATGGAGAAAAAAAATTTCAAACATTTTTTCATAACATTTTTTTTTAATAATTTTTTTGTAATCAAATTTGTTTTCAAACATTTTTTTTTCAACAATTTTTTTTACAAAATTTAAAAATATGTTGTGTTAAGATTCTGTTAAGACTTAAATTAGCCTTCCTTGTAGGCGCTTGGTGTCTAATTTGACTAATTTTTATTCATGAATAATTAAAATTATTAATATTTTTATTTAGTCACCAATAATGTTTTCAGTTGAACTGAAATTATAAGTTTTATAAACAATTATTATGCTTAAAATTTGTGATAAGTCAACATCAATATTTTCATTTGTACTGAAATTACAACATTTAGATACAATATTGTTACAATCTGAGTTCAGTGAACAATAACATTTTCATTTAAACGAAAATTATAACGAAAAGTTCATTATTGAAGGAAAATTTCACCTAAAATTACAAATGCTGAATTAAAACAAATAATTAGGAAGAACAATTTAAATAAATATTTAAAATACGTTAGGCTTTCTCTTCGTCAGATCTTCTTTTTGGACATATTCGGTTTTTTTTTCTATGTCAGTTTTATAAATTAGGAATCTCATGACAAAAAAAGGTAATTCTACTCGATACTGAAGCTGAAGCCTTATTAAATGAATGAAAGTAATAAGGAACTAAAACAAATGCCCGAATAATGCATGTGTTTAATAAATTTGCTTAAAGAAGACATACAATTATTCAAATAATTATGAATTTTTCTGAAATTATCGTGAAGTTCCCAATTAAAAGGACTGCAATTGCAAAAAAAAAAACAAAAAAAAACAAGTTTTTCCGTCGACAAATGCCCGAATAATTCATTTTGTTAATTATATTTGTTAAAATATTATAAAATTTATGAAATAATTATGAATGTCGCTGAAATTATCATGAAATTCACAATTAAAAGGACTGAAATCGAAAAAAAGGAATTTTTCCGTGGACAAAATTCCCGAATAATGCATTTGTTAATTATATTTGTTAACAGATTATTAAATTTATCAACTAATTATGAATGATGCCAAAATTATCATGAAATTTCAATTAAAAGGACTGACATAGAAAAAACGCATTTTTCCGGCGACAAGTGCACGAATAATGCATTTTGTTAATTATATTTGCTAAAAAATTATACAATTTATAAACTAATAATTAATTTTGCTGAAGTTATCATGAAATTCTCAATTAAAAGGACTGACATAGAAAAATACGCATTTTTCCGTCGACATATGCCCGAATAATGCATTTGTTAATTATATTTGTTAAAAAATCATAAAATTTATCAACAAATTATGAATTTTGCTGAAATTATCATGAGGTTCCTAATTTTAAAAAAATTGACATAGAAAAAAACTAATTTTTCTGTCGACAAGTTCTTAAATAATGCATTACTTTATTAAATTGATTTATAATATTAACTAGAATAATATTTAGAGAAATTTTTTTCATGATAATATTGTTTTCATTAAAATGTCTTGCAATATAACTTAGATCTATGAGACCTAGGCGATTAGAACAATTTCCCTACTATTGACAAGAACCGGGAACGTCAAATAGAAAAAATGGCAATTTTTTCGTCATATTCGTTTATTTATAAAAAAATGGAAAAACTAAATAAAAAATCAGGCTCAAAAACTTCCTTTGAAAATTTATCAGCTTTTTTCTAAATTTATTCGTCTCAATCGGTCAATATTTGTGTATGTGGGGGGTGATACTATGACTCACACTGAATCTATCGGCATTATCATGGAGAATAGACACAAGGAGACCAAAGTCCTGTACATTGACTTCTCGAAAAATTAGCATGTTTTTTCGCGAAGTACACGCGCGAAACTGGCCATAAGGGCCCTTTTCATACGGACATCTACACATTCTTCCTTAATAGTCCAGACGCCAACCCCATTTCTGTCGGATCGACGAGGTCTACTCGATTTTTTGTTGTTGATTCTTATGTAAAATGATCTCCTGATTCCCAAACTGTGTATCAGAACTCTGGCAATGTGCCGTTCTCGAGATATTCACAATTAATTATTTTTTTATAAACGTTAAATTGAGCATTTAAAATTTGAGACAAGCTCATGAGAGAAAATATATGTTTCGGCATTTTGTCGTCCGACGAATATTTATTCAACAAAATCAATTAACGTGTAAAATAAGTGGCAACAGATACACTATTTCGAAAGTACCAACTGAAATACACATTTTTGTAATGAACACTTTTCCTCCAAAGTTAATAATTTACAAGATTGCAGAGCTTTTGTTATACGACATTTTATCGCGTTACAACAAATATACATTTTTCATTGAGCGAATTACTTTAGAAAAAAAATGTTCCGCAAGAAACTGTACTTACCTACTTCATGAATAAAAGTATATCTAAAATGATCGTTATATTGTTTAAATTTATGCAAATTAGGTTCATTGTTTAATTTTCTCGCTTTGAATTGATGTCACTCTTTCGGAAAAAAGTAATAAAGGTGTCAAAATTGATATACTTATTCTTTGAAGTTGTATTAAAAAGATGGTATGGGCAAAAATTGCAAAATGTTAATATATATGGACCTGTACAATTGTTTAAATTTTGAGCGCCCATCTCTGCTTCTGCGTTTGATTGCGTTGACGAGTTATTAAAATCTATTTTTTTAGGAGAATGACAATAGGCCTATTAGTTATGCAGTAAATTTGGCAGCGGACGGTCATTTTCAAAAACATAGATAGTAATAATTCTTCAACGAATATTAGAACGAAAATTTAAATGGTATGACTGAATTCGTAGTCATTTTCTAATTTTTTCAGATTATTTCCCGTCTTTCTATTACACGCAAAATCAGAGATAGTCGCTCGAAATTTAAACAATTGTACAGTTACACATCTTTAAATTTCGCAATTTTGGGCCACATCATCATTTTAGTACAACTTCAAAGAATAAGTACACAAATTTGGACACCATTATTACTTTTTTTCGAAAGAGTTACATCAATTAAAAGCGAGCAAGTTAAACAATCATCCCAATTTGCATAAATAGTTACGTAGTTAAGTATAGTTTCTTGCAGGAATTTTTTCTCTAACACTAATTCGCTCAATGAAAATTGACTATTTGTTGTAACGCGATAAAATGACTTATAACAAAAGCTCTGTTATCTTGCAAATTATTAACTTTAGAAGAATAGTGTTTATTACAAAAATGTGTATTTCAGTTGGTACTTTCAAAAGAGTGTTATTTTTCCTCATTCATAAAATACTTTTTTGGTTATTAATAAAAGTATTTGTTATCACTTATTTTACACGTTAATTGATTTTGTGAAATAAATATTCGTCGGAGCGAAAAAATGCCGAAACAACTATTGTTTCTCGTGAGCTTGTCTAACAAGAGGAGAAAAAAAATTTGAAAATTTTCAAATTTTAAATGTTTAATGTAACGTTTATACAAAAATAGTTAATTAAAAATATCTCGAGAACGGACATTTGCCAGAGTTCTGATACACAGTTTTGGAATCCGGAGATGATTTTACATAAGAATAAAAAAAATCGAATGGACCTCGTCGATCCGACGGAAATGGGGTTGGCGTCTGGACTATAAAGATTCCACTTCAAATTTCTTTAAATAAATCCCGTTTTTAAACAATCTTTACGATCCAACTACAATTCTTCTACACCTTCTACGTGATTTTGATTAATTTCTCTAGCTTCTAGAATCATTTTCAACCGAAACACGTGAGTTCCACATTTCTATCTTATAAAGTATAAATATTGCAGACTTTAAAATAAATCAAATTGTAAAATGGTCACTTTGTTAGACTGACATTTCACATATATCAGCGATTAATTTACCGCCTGCCTTGCAAGTGTATGCATAAAAACTACTCTTCGACGTAGTTTTAGTCACAAATAAACATATCTCACAGTTAATTATTATTCTTAATCCTATCCCCTAACATCAATAAATAGCTAGGATATCAAATCTAAAGTTTACTAAGAATTATCTATTTGTTAATTGTTAAAGAATTTACCCACTTTTTAATTTAAATTATTGAATCTAAAACAATTTTAAATGGTGTAATTTTATACATTTACAAAATAAAATTGTGCCATTTAGAAGTTTTTCAATTCAAATTTTAAATTCTCACGTTCCAAATAATGTTTTTTTGTTTTATTTTAAACACTTCCAATTATAAGATATTTATTTTTTAATGATTTTTATATTACATAATTAAATTGTTCAAGTATGTAATTTTAGATTTTTTGAATTAAATATATAATATAGGTACCTAATTGAATATTAATATTTCTTAGAACTTTTGAAAGTCTTAAAGTAAGCCAATGTAAATCCTAACGTTCTCCTCTATTAAAGATGTAATAAAATATTTTATCATTGCAATAAGTTATACTTGCAAAATGAATGTGAGACAAAGCAAAAATATGTTACGCTGTTATTTCTAGTAAAATATGTATTATTTTATAAAAATATATAACACAAATAAATTGTTTTTGATTTTATATTTTCTGGAATAAAAAATTGTTAATAAATGATACTTCCCTGGTCTTCGTTGGCTTCTATTTAATAAATTTAAATAATTTTGTGTGATTCAATATGTATTTCATTTTAATGTGAATTTAGGTAAAGAAGGACAGTGAAATATAAATTACTCTCTTATGTCAATTAGTATAGAATGAAACTTGATTAATCACTTATAATAAATAAAATAAAATTGTTACAGAGTGCCAGAATTAGGGCTTTGTCCAACGCCCCGAAGAGCATCAGATGTATCAGAAAGAAGATCTCTGCCTTTCAATGAAGTACCAGAAAATGAAAGTCAAGAAAATAATACAGCCACCGTCGAAACCGTAGAACCACTTCCGAAAAAAAGAAAATTACAACGAAAACGAAGTCGTTGACACTATACTAAATTTTATTCAGAGTTAACCTTTTACTACAAAACTTGTTCAAAAGTAAGATCCGCACAGCTATTTTTATAAAACCAGACTTGATTCGATTGTTTCTTTTTTACTTTTTATTTTCTGTGAAAAAGTTCGTTCCTTGTAATGAAAAGGACGAGATAATCGTTTGTAGGATCACGTAGATTACCGGCAATATTTTTATAATGGAATGATAGAGTGAGTAGCGATAAGTATTATAAATATAATTATATACTTGTAAAGTGAGTAATAAATCGTAATCTATATAATGTCGATTTTTCTTTTGTATGAGGAGATTTTGGTATTGTAAAATTTCATAAAGATGAAATTTGGAAGCGTATGATTTCTGGAAAATATAAATTTGGAACGAGCCAACTTGTAAATAGCACCCAAATTCCAATTTAGATAGCGCTTGAAGTTCAGAAAATTTTAATTTAGAAGCGATCAAATTTGGTAAAATAAGAATCTGAAAGCAGTGGATTTGACAAAAATCAAAATTTGATGGGGTAAAATTTAAATTTTAAGGCAAAAAAGTTTGGAACAGCACTTTAATTTTGAAAAAATACCTGCAATTTTTTAGGATCGAAAATGTGGTACATGAACAAAATTTTAAGCAATCAATGTTTTGATCGCCTCTGAATATCGAAAATAAAAATGTTGAGGCGTTTGAATTGTGCGAAATTTATTAAAAAAGGATACCAACTTGACAAATATTTGGAAATGAATAAACTTGGAGAATCAAAATTCTGAGCTACTGATTTTTTTAAAATTCCACTTTGGAAGAGGCCAAATCAAAACTAGAAACTATTTAATTTTGAAGAACTTCACATTTGGTAAAAATTAATATTTGGTAGAAACTTAATTTTACAAAGCATTCGAACCGCTGTGTTAAACATGAAATTCAGAAAAATAAAAAGGGAAGGGATACAAATCTAGTAAGATCCAATTTTGAAAGTGATTAGATTTTGAAAATATTCAAAATAAAAATTTAAAAATTGATCGAATTCTTGATATAAACATTTTTAACAGCCAGTTATTTAAAAAATTAAAATTCGATACCGGATAATCAAACAACCTAATTTTGAAAACGAAAAAATTGGGAGCCTCGAAACTTCAACTTAAATTTTAATGAGACCGAAAATGTCTAAAAATGCCTCAATTAAAGAAATAAGAATCAGAAACAGTCCTGTTTTGGAAATTTTACAATTTGATGACGTAGGAATTTTGGAAAATAGAATTTTGAATTTTGGTAATGCCTTCAATTTTGAAAAGTCAAGTTGTGGAAAAAATGCTAAACGGTAAGAAAATAAAAATTCGATAGTGTCAGGATTTAGGACATCGCAGATGACAAGATTGTTATAGCAGACTCAATCGAGGTCTTGCAAAGAATATTGAATGAACATAATACAAGCATGAAGAACATGGGCCTCAAAATTAACGTAAATAAAACAAAGGTATTGGTGTTTCAGGGGAAAAGTGAGAAAACAATGTGCAACATTGTAATAAATGATGAGAGATTAGAGCAAATACGTATATCTATAGGCAGCCTATTCACTAGCGACGAGAAAATAGATGGGGAGTTAGATAGGCGCATAAATGAGGGTAAGAAGGTTATCGGCAGAGCAGGGTCCATTCTCAGAGATAAAAACGAATCAAAAAAAGCTAAAATGACTGTATATAATACTATGATTGTACCAGCTGTACTATACGGAAGCGAGACATGGACATGTCAAGAAAAGGACAAGAGTAAAATTAACGCGATTGGAATGAAACTTCTTCGCATAATATGCGGGAAAACACTGATGGGCAAAGTCCGAAACGAGATAATCCTCAAAGAATGTGGTACAGGAGAGACACTAGTTGATATATGGGCAAGAAATCAGTTAAGGTGGTTCGGACATGTTGAAAGAATGAAAGAAGAACGACTGTTCAAACAGGTGTATAAAGGTAAAATAAATGGCAGAATGCCCAGAGGTAGACCGCCGAAAGAATGGTCAGAATCTGTGAGTGAGATATTAATTCGAAGAGACATTAGAAGCTATAGAAACACGAGAGCTGGCATGAATTAATCGTTTATTATTATATTATTAATTAATTATTTATTTCAAGGCTATGTAGTTGAATATTGGCTATAATTCATTTAATGAAAGTTTATTTATGTTTAACATGTCTCTGTTGCAACTACAGTGGAGTGTAACATATTTCCCATCTCCCTTATTTCCCGTCTCCTCTATTTCTACTCGGCCGTATCCGCTTATTTCCATTTGCACAGTTCCGGCACCTCCCACCACGGTCCCGGTATATTCTCCTCCGCGTCACCGACTGACTAATTAAAAAGAGGTCCGAAGAGCGGGAAGCTTTGAATTAAGTATTTTAGTATGACGTAAGTCATAAATGTAAAAATAGTAATATTTCTCAAAAATAGAATCTATTTTATCAGTAATGCTCCATTCTTTTGTCGATTCACGACCTTACAGTTTCACGAAATAAAATAAAATATCCTATATGTCAGGTTGTATTTCGTGAAACTGAAAGGTCTTCAGCCGATAAAAGGATGAAGAAACAGAATTGCGAAAATGCATTCTACACTTGAAAAGATTACTATACAGACCTTTATAACTTACCTTTACGTTTGGGAGATTTTCTCCAAGAAGTCGTATGCAGTTGCAGTACCATGCACTAACCTTCCTGACGGTTGACATTTCCTCCATTCTATAATATTGATTTTTGATTGGCAAATTGTCCTACGCCGGATATCCCCTCGCCTATACTGTTTCCATAATATTGTGCAATATACTCGACTGAGTACTCGCACACGGCGACCCTTCCGAGGCGAGAGAGTCGCAACCGTCTCTCACCCCTTGAGCTGAGAAACTGCTTGGGCCATCAGTTCTAGGAATGTCGGATGCATTTATTTGTATTATTATTGATACTATTAATTGATTTGAAATCAACCCGCTCTTTTTGGTTGAGAAAGTTGCGTAGAGGCGGCACATCGATACAAGAATGGGGTAGCCAATGAACGTCGCTTGACCTAAATATCCTGCCCACTCGCGGTAAAGGTGGGGCCCCCTTCAGCGTGGAACTAAAAGAATCGTTTCGTTTCAAGGTCGGGGAAATAGACGAGACTTCACTGTATATAATCTGTTTAAATTTTCGTGCTGTTTTGAATGAGTGTCTCAATTCCATTCTCACAATGATATGTAAATACGTTTTCATTTATTCTGAAATTAGTTTAAAGCGTCAATTATAAATGTAATTTTCATAAAAATATAAAGTAAAATTTATTTGGATGTTCCAATGAAAATATTTGTTGATTAATGTTTACGTTGTAAACTGATTAATTTGTTTACAATATTAAACAACATAATTATTGGATTTTAATTTTTCTTTTGTGTGGTAACATGAATTGATTATTGACATTAATATTATGTCATTTAATACTGGCTATGATCTGTACAATCAAAGTTTATTTTTGCAACACCCACTTCAAAAGTTGACGATTTCATGCTTCTAAATGGCTCCTAAAGGACCTTATTTGAGCAGATTGTGTGCGAAACAATTTTCGCGCATGTGCAGTTTGAAGATGGCTTACTTTAGGCACTGGTGAGAAAACTGCACATGCGGACTTTCGAAATGAGGTACTTTCGACACTGGCATAGGTAATTTTAAACACTGGCGTTGGTATCTTATTGAAATAAATTTATATTTAATTGAACAAATCTTTTAATGATTGAAGTTTTGTTTTTAGGGTTTTGTAGCCGTTTTGGTCCGTCGTTAAAAAGGGCATAAGCCAAAAAAAAAAACATTTTCTACATAATATTTTTTCAACAAATTTTAATTCAACCATTTTTTTAAACATTTTTCCATAAAATTTTTGTTCACCAATTTGTTTTTCAAACTTTTTTCTTCAACAAAATTTGTTTACAAAATTAAAAAATCTTTTCTTTTAAGATTCTGTTAAGACTTAAATTAACTTCACTCTATGCAATATAAAATTTATTTTTTTCGTTAACTCCTCCTAACACAACTTTTTCGGACGGGCGTTGCAAAAAGTAGCGTGTGATACACGTGCGCATAGGTGATGACCTATTTGGCGCACTTGTATCACAAATATTTATTATGTTTCATACTTCTATCACAATTGAGTATTCTAGCATGACGTGATGGTTATGATAAGATAGGTGGAAATGTCAGGCAGGTTAGCTTGATATTGGCCGTGAAAGTACCCGCAAATGTCATAGTGCAAAAATTATGTTGTTTCAAATATATTAAATTAGATAATGTGCACTTGAAATCATCAAATGATATCTCGCAATTTACTATTATTAATAGTAATAGTAAATTCTACGTTACATGCATTCACTAAATACATTCTTTGAGAATATAATTTCAGCAAGAATTTGATTGGTCAAAAAGTGGTAATAAATAAATAGTTATTCGAAAATTGAGTAAAAGAGAGAAATGAACAAAAAAGTAAGCGCGCGCACATAATAGTCTCGTAACTTATTAACACAAGTGACATATCGTTGGAATCGACAAGAAATGTAGATTTCGAATATAATAATATTAAATTACTAATTGTCAAATTAAAAAATTATCTATGTTTCGTATTTTATTCCTCATTAGTACAAAGGCGCCAACGGTCAACCACGCTTACCGTTCTATGTACGAATTGAGCCAAAACTGCCCCGCCCGTCAGAAGTATAAATATAAAGCAATAATTAATCGGGCACACTCGAATTGCGCCAGCGGTTAACCACCCTG
Organism: Andricus grossulariae; assembly: GCA_011634705.1. NCBI lineage: Eukaryota > Metazoa > Arthropoda > Insecta > Hymenoptera > Cynipidae > Andricus > Andricus grossulariae. The sequence goes on from JAABKJ010002016.1 coordinate 17,959, forward strand.
CAAACTGCAACCTGAACTGCGCCAGGGGTTAAAGGTGTAAAAGTGGTTAGTTTTCAGCTAGCACGAATTGCGCCCGAGGTATCTTCAGGTGCTCCTGCCATGAAAATAGGGCAATGGGCAAGGAATATTGAAATACTCTTCCCATGAAAAACAATGTGTGATTTCAAACTGGCACTTGTATTTTCTGTTACTCTTCCGATGAAAATAGTCCTTTCTCTAAAACAATGAGAATTTCAGTTTTAGTTAAAGGGCAGCGACAAAGAATGTCACATTTCTGTGCATAATAAAACTTTCTTTGAACAAAGAAATTAATTTTTTTTTAATGAATTTCCAACCCAAAAGATGAATTAGTCACCAAGAAGATTAATTTTTAATAGAACTAGTAAAAATTAACTAGTAAAATTAATTTAAAGGAATTTGGAAAAAAGTTCAAATTTTAATGACTGATTTGATTAATTAATTAATTCACTATTATTGAATATACTGTTTAATAATTAATTTTTAATTATTTTTAAATAATAGTTATAATTACATATTTTGGATTATTTGGAAAATATTAATAATATACATTATATAAATAATATAATTAATTATATAAGTATTAATATAATTATACAAATATGTAAATAATATCAATATAGAAACATTATTATTATTTATTAGTTTGGTGCCGATTGATGAAATTGTTTAACTCGAGCGTTAACAAAATGTGTTTTTAACAAGTTATTATTTTGATAGTTTTTATATTTCCGTATATGTCAATTTTTTATATTTTTGGAAGTCTTTCCAATTTTTTTTATCAGTTTGATTAAAGTTCTGTAGACGATGACTCATGTTTAATATGCACCCCTGTTTTCAAAAAACAATTTTAAAACGTACTTGAGGTTGAGGTTTTTCTGCTGGTAAAAATACAATGGAAAAAATTCGATAAGTCTGACATTTATGAGTTTCCAAACTAATGCAGTTTTTTCAATTTACTTATACGCGCAAAAATTCTTTCGTTGATCCTGTATATTTTAAAATTATTTTTTTTAAACAGGGGTTTATTAAAAATGAATTAACTCTTAAAAAGCTGAAAAAATGGAAGAATTTGCTATACTGACTTACTGACTATATTTGAATTTTCCTAAAGATTCAGCTTTGCATATCTAATTTTATGTTGGTAAATTTTTAAAATTTTTCAATTCATTTTGACTAGCGGAAAAAAATTACATAAAGTTCATGTATTGCCGTGGTTTTATTTTGTAGAGGATTTTTACAGGAATTCACAAATAAATACAATAAAGTACAATCAAAATTACAGGAAAGTGCAACTTTTTTCTATTATTGGGACGAATTTTGTACATTTTTGTATTTTATTGTGTATTGTTGTATTTTATTGTGCTTTTAATTTTCTAGAAGAATTTAAAACTACAAGAATCTACAGGAATTTACAGCTTCTGCAGCCAAAAAGTTGTTCTTTGTCGACCTAGGATGACAAATATTTAGAACATTGCAATGAGATAATTTTAAATTAAGATTTTTACATGATTGCTATTAAATAAAAAGCTAATATGTTTAAACTTTAAAGGAATGGTAGAATATTAAAAGACAATAATGATTAATCCTTACTAAACAACAAAAAATCTTATGTTTGAAGTTTTTTAACTTTTAAAATTAAAGCTTAAAAATGTTGTAATTAAAACGTTCAATAATTTACGCATATAAAATGGAGGCTTTTAACACCTTTCCATTGACAAATTGGCCATTAAAAGCTGTTAAACTGTAAAAATTAAAAATTTGAACTTCAATTTGATCAATTTTTTCTCAATTGTTCAATTCTTATTTGTAGTCAAAAAGATGTTCTTTTCGACTTATGATTTTGTTGTTATTTAATAACGATTATTCATTATTGTTTTTTTAATATTATACCATTCCTTCAATCCTCGGAGCACACTATGGGTCCCTCAGACCCTCAAATTGATTTTTGTCAGGAATATCTTTTAAAGCAAAATTTTTAGCCAAAAATATCAAAAATTTCCATTTTTTAGAATTTTTGTTGTTGAAAAAACTGTTTACTTTTTAATGATTTCTTACGATGTGTGAATAATTCCAAGAAGTTTTTTAAACTACACGAATTGATTCTAAAATGTTTGAAGAATATCTGAGAATTTTTTCTAGTTGATCGGATAGATTTTTTTTACCTGAATCGAATGGCGCTATTAATTTATCCAAATATTTCATGCCAAACATTTTTTTGAAAGGTTTGAAAAATTAAATTTGTTCACTTTTGATCCTTCTATTTGCTTTGTAGCATTCTTTTATAATATAAGTCTTTCTTGGACAAAAGTGGCGTCGCCCAGGCGCGTCGACAAATATGTGCCTATAATTATATGCATGTCTTATATAAATAAAATTATGCTTTATAAATTGAATTTATAAATAAAATATTAATAAGCGTCTGTTTAAAAATGAATATGTAGTTACAGAATTATTTTTAAATCTTATGAAATTGCGAAACATAATTTAAAATGTATTTAATTCTAATGGGAGGGGCACTTGTAAACCTTTTTACCCGAGTGAAATTCAGGATATGTGTTCGGAGGGTGGTTGACCGCGAGCGCAGTTCATGTGCGCCCAAATCACCTATCTTCTTTATTTTCGAAGTCCTTAGCAAATTCTAATTACTTTTCCTTCCAAATTATAATTTGACAAATTTCTGCAAAACTTACAGCCTGCGTTATTGCCAATTTAAAAAAAAAATCCGTTACTACACGAATGTTTGAAGAATTTTTCAAAGCATATACAAAAAAAATTATTTATCTTACGATTATCTTTGTTATATTATTTTTCAGGATGTATTTCATAAAAAAATTGTTTCAACAATAATCAGTAACTTGAAGGAAATCAAATTTATATATAAGAAAGTAATGCAATTTGTTAAAAAATTGGACATTCTTTTTAAATAATTTCAAACAGTATTCACAGAAACGGAACTTTCAGGAAGTGTCCAAATTTAATATTTCTTCAAGTAAGTTCCGTTTAACGAAGCATTATTTCCGGTCTGTAAGTTTCATTTGATGATCGAATCCATTTTAAAATTAGTTTACCCGCATAAAACTGACAAGATGCCTTATTTATATTAGCAGAATTTTTTGGACAATTATTGAAAAGAATAAAAAAGATTTTCTGGAAAACCACACCTTTTCAGTTCATCCTATAACTTTTGACACTTTCTACTTATACCAGAAACTGGAAAGAAATTTAAAATGCCTCAATGAAGTCAAAAGTTATAGAAGTTCAAAGATAGTATATTACGACTCAATGCCAGAAAGATGGATTTCCGGGCGTGTGTGATACGAAGGCCGAGGCGAATTTCCGCATATACTTTTTTTGGATGAAATTTTGAAATGTTTTATTTTTGTTTGGCGGTAGGTTTTCAGTGTTAGGGTTTAGTTTTGAAAATTTATTTTTAATGTGTCTAGAGCCCAAAATGAGACCAAAACTTTGTCGTACTTAATTTCGCGTTAAGTGCATACTTTTCTCTAAGGGTAGTTTTTCAGTGGTAGAGATTGGTTTTTGAAAATTCTTGTTGATGTAACTTAACGGTATTAATTTAGAACCAAGTTATGCCATATTGACAACTGCAATTTTTGCAGTATTTCATGTGTTTTACGGTGTGTTGATACCTGCTTAACGTTCGGGCAAAGGAAACCACACATTTCTTCCAAAAAATTAAAAAGCACAACATTTTTGAATGTAGCACAAAATTAGCACTAATTTATGCAATATTGAAAAATAAGAATTTTGCATTATTTCATGTGTGGTCATGCCAGCTTAACGCTCGGCCACATGAAACCACACTTTTTTTCGAAAAAATGAAAAAACAAAAATTTTGAATGTGGTACCAAATTAGCACTAAATTATGCAATATTGAAAAATAAGAATTTTGCATCATTTTTTGTGAATCATGTCAGCTTAACGCTCGGCCAAAGGAAACCACACTTTTCCAAAAAAATTAAGAAGCACAACATTTTTTAATGTGGTACCAAATTAGCACTAAATTATGCCGTATTGCAAAACTTAATATGATAAAGTGGTTGTGCTAACTTAACAGACCTCTTTACATTCGACCCTGTATCTCAATAAATCTTAATTTGTCCATTTTCTGAAGTGACATTTTTCATAGTAATGTTCAAGCTTTCTTTTGCGGCTATTCAAAAAGTTGATTGTTTATAGTCGCATCAACTGCCAGGGTCATTAGCGACATTCTCTATACCATGTGAGCCACGATGACTCCCCAAAATTGTTTTTTTTTGTTTGTTATTAATAATGAAATCGAAATTTTTGATACTACCCGTGCAGGCGTTGGAGTGGGAATTCCCCCCCCCCTCCCCACACACACACACCACCACCACTTGAGGAAGGGTGGTGATCCTGGTCTATAAATCTGTGGATTAAGTATACTGGGGACCGGAGATAAGATCGGTTTCGGTAAAGTGACCATATTTAAAACGCTGAAATGCAGGACGCTAACACTAGGCTTAAGGGTGGGGGGGGGGGGCAGATTCAATATATTTACACAGAAAGTCTTGAGTCATGAAACACATTTATTCAAGTATATGTACATTACTCGCAATGTTGAAATCTCAAATTTGATTGGTCGAGAACCTATAGAGAGAAACTCAGCCCTACTGAAAAAGCCTACATAGTAAACTACATTGGAACCTATATGGGAACACATATCGACGCCTCCATTCAATATGAGTCTATGTGCTGACAGCGCCCTGTATGAGACTATTCCCTATGCTTATACACAGCGCATAGTCTCATGCACGGCGCTGCCAGCAGATAGACTCATATTGAATGGAGGCGTCGATATGGGATCCTTTTTTGAATTCCTGTCTCAAATTCCGATCTGAGATAGGAATATAGGATGGGAATCTATATCGGTTCTTATCATGGGTTTTATGAAGGTTCCTACATGGATGGGTTTGCAATTAATATTTCAGGAGTGCGCAGTAGTTTTATATGAAAGCTACGGCTGCGCAGTATTTTTTGGTGTTTTTAAGATTACCGACTATGCACCCAAAACAGGGTGCATAGGGAATTCAAGAAAGAATCCCATGTGTTCTCACATAGGTTCCCATGTAGTTTACTATGTAGGCTTTTTCAGTAGGGAGAAGCCTCGAAGTAGAAAAAAAATCATAGAAAAAATTATAGAAAAAATCGTCTTTTACAGGACGTTTTGCAGGATATTTACCTTCGCAGGACACGTGGCTCAAATGCGGGACTCTCCTGCGAAATACGGGACGAATGGTCACTTCAGGTTTCGGGCATTGCTTTGATAATATTTTCAAGCCCTCCAAACGTTAACAGTCCGTAAACAGTCAGTGGCATGTGAACGTGTTCGTGTTTCACACGTCGTTGAGTACCGTCTTCCTTGCTCCGCACGTCACCACATTCCATGGCCACACGAGGTCAGCAGTTCACGTAATACCTTAACTTGATGCCTCTTAACTAAGTGTACTGTTAGGTACACGTACACGTACACGTATGCCCACAATTTTAAGACAACCGAAGAATATGACTTTCAAAGTCAGGGCAGTTGAGAAATAATTTCCGATATATCACATACGATGATGTCCAATAAATTGAACCGAATTGACATAGGGTAAACATTATTGTCACGACTTCTGCATATACAGTATATATTATTTTCTTTCCTTTTTCAGAAATAGTGAAGCTTGCCAAAACCGAAAGCGAAACTCAGCTATCACGAATGACACAATGCGAGCAAGATACATTTGAAATGCACGTGAGGGCTGCAAACATAGTTCGAGCTGGTGAATCATTGATGAAATTAGTCTCAGACATAAAGCAATATTTGATTCTAAACGACTTTCCTTCCGTGAACGAAGCCATAACTCAAAATAGTAAGCTCTTCAGAACAAAACAGGCAGAATGTGATCAGAAGTTGGCTTCCTTGAGAGACGACATGGCTGCTGATCTGTATGATTTAGAAGAAGAATACTATACATCTATATACAAATAGCTCTAGAAAATTAAGAAAATTCGGAGCTTGATCCAGAGACTCGACCTTTTCACGGAATTGTACATTGTTTATTGAAATAAGTATATTGTAAAAGTAAATATAATAATTTTAAAGGAGAAAAGGTAGTTTTTATTGTTCAAGTCAAATGCTAAATTATGTTGTACGCAGCGATTTTTATTTCTTCAGGATTTTATAATACACAAACAATACAACACTCAATACCTCTAATTGGTAGATATATGTAATAACATGGACGTATGAATTAGAAGGACCCAGCGTAATAGGTGCGCGGGGTAAAGCACAACTGGTCCGAGTAGAGTTCCTCAAGGGATAGTTGAGACACTGGGTAATCCAATTCCGATTCGTAATATTTATTTCCAAACATATATACTTGCAAATTTTCATCTACAAAAGAAACAATAAAACGTTACACAGATCAAACTTTTGGCGCCCTATGAAAATAACAAGGTTCCGGCACAGCGGCGACCATTGGAGGAGGAAATGTCTCAACTTTCCTGAAGGATCTCTAGGTTCGGGAGAATAGAGCCACCATATCGCGGAGTACGTGTTGATTGACTGAAGGTGCAGCAGTTTCATGTGGGCAGAAACGTGGGCGTAAGGCAGAAACACATGTGAGTGAAAGAGACAAATAGATCTGTCCGTCTCTTTCGCTATTATGAGTTTCTGCTTTACGCCGACGTTTTCTGCTCACATGGGACATGCCGGTATCCGTCCTAACTAGTCTTTTTATTAAGCCATATATCGTGTGCACTCGTGTTTCGAACAGAGTTCCATTCGTCAGCCAATTATAACACGTACTACTCCCCGATAGGGCGGCACTATCCCCCCCCCCCCATCAAAACGATTGTGCGTATACCCCGCGCGCCTGCTTCACTGGGTCCTTTTTTAATAATTCATACGTCCATGTGTATGATTCCAAGCTTTGAATATTAACCATTACCGTAGATTAATACTATTTATTTTTCGCTTATTTGGGTAATGGTTCACCAACTTACGCGGAAGTACACAGTCAAGTCTCCTTGATAATGTACAATAATAATTTACACAAGAATTGAATCACTCCTCTGAGAACAATGAGGAGATCGTAAACGGGGATACTCAGAAATTGATGCACTGATTACATTTTCTAGAAAATTTACATTATTAAAGTTTACTTGACAAAATTTAAACTAAGATTGAAGTTTTCTGCTGTGAGACACTTGATTTAAGTATCTTTAAGCACTCCAACCTCAGCTTTTTATTGTGAGTACTTTTGATTACCAAGCATAGTTAAGGTTCTCGATATCTCGATTTTCCAGTGATTCGATCAGCAATCAGATAATTATCCAGAAGTGATAGAAATGATTTTCGGAATGTTTCGCGCTATATTGACAATTAATGAGAATATCACAATGTAATATGCTAAAGATGTGAGACTGACCTACTAACTACGCATCAAACAATCAAAAAAAGCAAGAAAAACAATGAAAATCATTTCAACGAAAATAGTACATCACAATGACAAAGATCCGCCGAACTAATAAATTCAAATACATTTAAAAAAAGACCCAATTGAGGAATCAAAAATATCCCCAAAGAATCGACGTGTTCTTTATAACAGGTTCGCGATCTCGTAATAAATTTCATTTACGTTTACCATATGTGACCGTCCGCGAAGAAAGGGACCTAACGCGCGGTAGCTTCATTTTACAGGATGAACGAATAATGAAGCGGTCCAACACAGGAATTCCACAAGACCTCACTTTGCAGTTTAATAACAATTTGAATTTTTCAGATATAGAAATAATATTTTTTATTATGAAAGAGCAAATAAAAAACTATCGATTGGTGTAAAAAAACACTAAAAATGGATTTTTCCGGTGTTAGGTCCCTTTCTTCGCGGACGGTCACACACACACACATGTTGATTCAATCACACATCAAATACTAATACAATTCAAGAATATATTTCAACAAGTTCCTCTTAAGGAAATCCACTTCTTTGAACTCTTCGAGACTAAGCGAAGCATTTTTTTGTTCTCGACTGCGGGAACAATAATAATTTAGTATATATACAGAATTAGATTCGCTTAATATTATTTAATTTAGTATGCCGAGCTTTAGAAGCTTTTGCCATTTCCAAAATTATGAAATCGAAGACAATGATTTAGAACGATTTACAGACTGGTTTGATTCCTCAGAGAGCTGGGCAATAATTTATAACTAAATTCTCTTTGATTATATTATAATTATTCACACTACGTAATGTGATTAGTTGTTAGAAATTGTAATTTACTTCGAAAGGTTTAATGTTTAAATTACTATGAAATGCCAGACGAAAATTAAAAATATTGTTATCAATTTTACTAGACTTTCGTATACTTTATTTTCATTTGGCTAGCCCAGCTCTATAATTTTCCCAATGATCGAAGATTTTAAGCTCGAATATGAGACGCTCTAACATACCCTGGAATTAAATTCTCGAGTGTAAAATTCTTACAATTTGCTATGATCAAAAGTTGGGTGTGTACTTATTAAATACTTTTATGTAAACTTACGCCCTACCTTGGCAGAACTTTTACAAATATAAAGTTGAACGCTTCTCTCATTTGCTTCAGAAATGACTTACAATTAGTGAATTTCACCGACGCCTAAGAAATTCTCGCATAAAACTGCGAACTTGGCATAAAGAAATTTAAAAAATCTGTATACTATTAAATCCTTCTGGATATAAATCCTCCAAAAAGATGATATGCGCTCTGGTACTAATCGATCAGTGGCTTCTGCGCGTTGATTGACGTTTGAAAAGTCTCATCGCTGGCAGTTTTTGACGCTTCACGTCAAAAATATTTGCGTGTTTGGTCCATTAAAATAATACAAAGTAAATGCATATTGGAATGATATTGTTTAGTTACTTCCTTAGCTATGTCTAACCAACTTTCGCATGAAATTACACCGAATCCCCAACAGGAACGCATTTCGAATTGAAGCGAATCCTTCGGAAAAATTAATCCAAAGTAACTTGATACCTTAAATGGAATGACAATATAAACAATTATCAGGGCAACTTTTTATAATGCGCTTGTTTATACCCAGATGAAAGATAAATATTTAGGTAACTTACTGGAGTTTTATAACAATTTTCCAAAGGAATTGCGTTCTGCTTCTGGTCCTACAAAAAAATTTTCGATTAATTCCCCATTCGCATCGGATTTCTTAATTTAAAAATTACTCTAGCCTGAAAGCAACTATAGACATTCTTCAGTTTAATGTATGTATGCTTAAAGGCATCATTTTGCGCACGATGTTTGAGCAGAAATAAGGCTTCTTCAGAAAAAATGCTTTTCTACGGCGATATTCTTATAATGCCTCTAGTTCTTTTTAAAGTAGTGGTTCATTTGAATTGTTAGAATAACATGTCCGAAGTTGTCTCAGAGCCCCATGCTTCAGGATTTTGAGCTGGTTTGAGATAATCTACTTCACTAAGACTGTCAGGTTGCCTAGTAGAGGTAGCTGTTGTAAGTGTGGAAATCGTCGCCCTGGTAATTCCCAGCTCAAATCCTTCGGAAGTTAAGTTGATCTTGCTTGGTGTGTATGTTGCAAGTGTTCCTGCACCTATAGAAAATTATTTAATTTTAGCAAAGAATAGTAATGTCTGGTAATAATAATTCTCCTGATAAGATACTTTTAATCAATTGCCATCATCAGGCGCACAGTTGAGAATGAAATATTTAAATTACAAATGAAGACATGAGAATCGGATAAGGACCAATTTTTCAAAATTCTGTTATGAACGATTTGAAGTAATTTAGGATACTATTTATCGATACATATTAGGAATAATATGTAAAAATCATTTATGCTTTCACTCGCAAAAATTAATTTTAAAATTATGAGAATGACAAATGAATAAAGACCATTTTGTTTTTTCGCTCTAATACGCGTAGAAAATTAAAAAAAATTGTCACCTCCCTGAAACATTGCAAATAATATGGTCACATGCTACTATAGTTTTGATTACATTTTCCATCCTGTAGTAGGGGAGACCGGGGCGAGTTGAACCAGTACGTTTATCTTATACAGCATTCGTCATGTGGGACCATCAAATTAACTCGAAGTGAACTACTTGAAACCTGAATTGTCCCTGTATTTATTTTTTAACCCGCTGCACTGTCCAAAGTTATCTTAAAAATCCTTTTTTTCGTAGCTCGTAAGTAAATTTTAACAAGTTTCAATTTTTCGATCCCAAGCTCTCTGTAAACCATATCAATTTCAAACAATCGACCTTCTAGATTTAGTACATCCTTTAAGTGTATCACCCTTGAAGGATTTAAGGTTATGTTTTAAGCAACAACAAAATTTCATATTTTTTAATGTCAATCGCATGTCGGGGCGAGTTGTATTTTCCAGAAGAGAAAAATTTTGTTGGTATCAAAACCATAAAAGAATGTTTCTAAAACCAGAAGTCTTCAAAATCAAAGAAACATAACCTCCAAAAAAGTTAGATTTAATCATATTAATTCTTCAACTAAAAAAAAACTGGACTATTTAAAAATTGCAGGGGAACATTCTAGATTAATAAGAGTCTCAGGAATACATCCTGTATTATAATAAATTATAATTAGTTACATTTTACTGCCTGAAAATGTAATTATAATTTATTATATAATCCAGGATGTTTTCCTGAGATTCTTATTAACCTAGAATGTTCCCCTGCAATTGTTAAATAGTCCAGTTCTGCCCTGAAGAATTAATTTGATTAACTCTGCCTTTTTTGGAGGTTATGTTTTTTTATTTTCCAATCTTTTCTTTTTGAAAACATCCTTTTACTAAAAAAATTATGGATAATGTTCCGAAAAGCGCCTACCTCCGATTAATTTGAAACTCCGTATACCTATGTATTTTGACGCGCTGATCTCGAATATTATTATATCATTAAGCCGTTTCCCTTTCGGGGTAGGCGTGAATTGCTCGGTGGTAAAGTAGTGATGTGTGGA
>JAABKJ010002017.1:0-28989 GCA_011634705.1 Andricus grossulariae
CACAGACGCGAACCATCATGTTTTCCCATCTTCAAATGTTTTGATTTTTATAAAAAGCTGCGGTCGGCTTTGCCCTTCAGTGTGGGACAAAGCCGACGAAATACAGCTTCTTAGAAATAATTAAATTATTAAATAATTTGTTTTATTTATGTAATTAATACTCATAGAAATATGATATACAATAATGTAGGACTCGGAATGAAAAAAATGGATCAATTCTACATTTTATTAACTTTAAAAGAATCATTGACTGTTAACTGGTTGGCGCTGCCCCTCCTTACCCTACTAAAGATTTCCATTAGTTTCAAGTCCCATAGCTTATTATTTTTGGAAACCAAAAATTACATACAGCAAGAGGGGGGTGTAGCAATATTTTGTTACGGTTTGTTACAGGAGAGAGGGGAGGGGTCTTAGAGAGGGTCCATAATCCGTTAATCCGTTAAGTAATTTAAGTACGGCCCTAAGTAGTAAGTAATCTTGGAAATCAGTCAAGGTTCCGTTTTTGGCCTGAATAATTCCCCATACTCTATATCTATATCGATAGGAACCGTTACGGTTCTCCAAGCCTCCTAATTTCAGAAACCGGAGAACGGAACCCTTGTGCCCTTGAGAAATGCCTTGTAACGTTAGCGCCAGTGAACGGGGTCTTTATTTTTCCTTTTTTTTCTTTTAATTTCTAGTGGGCGTTACCAGCTTGTCGATGGTCAGGATGTAATAGGGTAGTAAATATTTGACTTTATCATGATTACAGTTAGTTTCACTCGATGAAACTTACATCTTTGTATCTCTCTAAATTCGAATTAGTTGAAGTTTTACTAATGCAATTTGTAGCATTGTGCCTGACTTTTAAATTAGTAATTTTAGCAGATTCCACTAAGTAAAGTGGTAAGATTTATGTTACTAAATGAATTAGTTAACTAATTAATTAAATTGATTAACTAATCTGCTTAGTTGTGCTAACTGACTAATTATATGAGTAGCAATGAATTGCTAGGGAAACATAATTAGTAATTCTTTTAATATTTTCTTATGGTTTTTTGAGATACAATATTCAAAATTCAAATTGTACAGAAATTTCATATTTTTTAAACAAAATAGAGCACTGCTTTTTGAAGTGTAATTTAGTGTCCCGTTGACTTGAAATAAATTTCAGGAGTAAGATGAGTATAAATTAAAATTTATAGTAGTATTCTGAGGATTAATAAATTTTTTAGGGAGGTAGATAAGTGAAGGGATTTTATTAATAGCATGTAAAAGAAAAACATTTTAAGAAAAAAATAGCTTTCTTAAAAATTAAAATATTGAAATTAATATAATTTTATAAAATCGTGAATATAATCGTAAAATAAAACAAAGTGTCGTCCCGAATTTTCTGGACCACTATAGACACAGCCAAAATAAAATTGGATTTTTCATTACAACTTGAATAATTTGTAAAAAGTGAAAAAATTGTTTTTCCATAACCCGTTGTAAAACTATAGATAGGGTTTTAAAAAAAAATTCATTTCTAAATTGTTGAATCGAATCGCGCTATTAGTTTTTACACATATCGCATTTTTAGGCAATTTTAAACATTAATTTTTTTTTTTACATAAATGTGCGATGGAATTTTAGACAATTCGTGATTGAATAAAATGTGTTTTGGTCAATGTTACCCTGATATAATATTCTTGTTATTAATTTATTTGTCTTGTATTTATAATTAATTTCTTTTGTTTTCAGTTGCATTATCCTGACGGTTATACTTATAGTTAAAAATTTTATTAATGGAATCGAAATTCGAGAATTTTGCTGAAGTCATACTTTTTTATTGAAAATGCAACTGTTTTGTTAAAAATACTTCTTTTTGGTTGAAAATTTAACTATTATGTTGAAAATTTTGTTGTTGTTTAAAATTAATGTTTTAAAGTGAAAATGTTTCTTTTTTATGTTGAAAATTCACTTATTTGTTCAGAGTTCATATTTTCGGGTTGAAATATAAACTATTTTCTTGAAAATTCAACTGTTTTGTAGAAAATTTGTATTTTTGGTTAAAAATTTGTGTTTTCTGGCTAAAAGTTAAACTGCTTGTTCAAACATTCATTCATTTGGTTGCAGATTTATAATTTTAGTTGGAAATTAATCTCTTTCATTGAAAATTTAACTGTTTTTCGTTGAAGTTTAATCTTTTTTATGTGAAAATTCGACTACTTGGTTGAAAATTCATCTTTTTAGGTAGAAATTGCAGTGTTTGGTCAAAAATTCCACTATTTTGTTGAAAATATAATTATTTTGTGAAAATTCTTCTATTTGGACAAAAAATTCTTCCCTTTGAATTAAAAATTCACCTCTTATGGTAGAAAAGTAATTGTTTTGGTTGAAATAATTAAATTAAAATTATTTTTATTCAAATTTAAAATCGTTTTATTCCTTTTATAGAAGATTCATTTAAATGAATTTTACAGAAGTATTACATTTTTGTCTTTGAATATCAATAGTTGGGGAAAATGAAAAATTGTTCATGGAAAATTCAGGGAATTTTGGGAATAAAGTTTGCTGATATTCTGATATAATATTCTTGTTAGTAATTTATTTGCCTTGTATTTATATTTATATTTTTACATTCCTCCTGACGATTACATTTTTATATAAAAATTTTATTATTTGGTTTCAAGTTCAACAATTTTGCTAAAGTCATCCATTTTGGTTGAAAATTACTCTTTTTAAGTTGAAACTTGAATTATTTTAGTATAAAATGAATTTTATTATTGAAAAATTATATTTTGGTCTTGAAAAATCATACATATTGGCGTTGAAAATTCAATTGAAATCCATTTTAAACTGTCACTATTTCCCAAAAATTAATCTTTTCGGTTTAAAAATGATCTATTTTGGTAGAAATTGAATCTTTTTAGGTTGAAATACAACTGTTAGGTAGAAAATAAATTTTATTTAGTTGAGGATTAAATTATTTTGTTTGAAAATTCATCTTTTTTGGTTAAATTCGACTGTTATTCATTGAAAATTAAAATCTTTTTTAGTTGGAAATTAATTATATGGTTAAAGATTGAACCACTTTGTACAAAATTATTCTTTTTTTTTGTCAATGTTCATCTCTTTGGTTGAAAATTTAACTATTTTGTTGGAAATTCCTCTTTTTAGTTGACATTTCATATTTTTCAGTTGACAATTCAAATGTTTTGTAGAAAATTTGTCTTTTTGGTTAAAAGTTGAACTGCTTTGTTAAAATTTCATTTTTTTTGTTGCATATTCATAATTTTAGTTGCAAATTCATCTCTTTGGTTGAAAATTCGACATTTTTTGGTTCAAGTTTAATCTTCTTTGTTGAAAATTCAAGTTTTTTTTTTTTTAATTGAAGTATGTATTTTTTTAAAAGTCATCTTTTATGGTCGAAATTATTTTGTTGAAAATTTGTCTATTCGGATAGAAAATTCGTCATCTTGGATTGAAAATTCATCTTTTGTGGTAGAAAAGTCATCTTTTTCGGTTGAAATAATTAAATCGAAATTTTTTTTTCTTATTTGAAATTGTTTTATTTCGTCTATAAAGGATTTGTTATTGAAAATGTTACAAGAATTAAATTCTCAAAAATAAAGAAACTACTCGGAACATTGATTTTATCAATTTACTTTCACTACCTGACTAGAGAAAGTAAATTGCATTTTTTATGCATACATGATGAAGTAAATTTCTTGTTTAATTTGAAGCCTGTGAATTTATTCTTCCTGTTATAATTTATTTCATTTTAATGCAAGATTGTAAAGTCTGTCTATAATTCATAATTGAATCCCATTTATCTCGAAAATAATTAAATATTCATAAATGGCATTAATTATGCATTAATAAGAGAATATGCAGTTAAATTATAACAATTGCATAATATTCAATCTTTGAGCTTTTTGTAAAATTAATATTCTTTGATCTTGCTCTTCGAAGTGATTCTGATTAATTAACATTATAGCCAATTAGCCGTGCATGTTGAGTAATCAACTTTTCATTCAGGAAAAATGTGTCTTCAATCATTTTTTATTTTAGTTCATAAAATTTATTGTATTAGTTCCACAAAATTTGTTTGCACATTTTTTTGTAAATTAATTCCCGTTCACACGAAATCCGATATCCAGTTGAAAATTTTAGAAACTATATAAAAAGCACTCAGGAACGTTTGTCTGGTCCTACATTTTTATAATTATAAAGAAAAACAAAATTTTTTTCAAATTATTTTTATAATATTACAAATATAGGACCAAACAAAGTTCATTAGTGCTTTTTATGGTAATTTTTTACTTTTATCTCTTTGCCGAATTCTTAAGTAAACGGTTTGAAACCTTTTCGAAAATCTTCTTTCTAGTTCAAAAATAAAATATAATTCAAGGGAGACCCAAAAAGTCTTATATACTCCCCAAAAAAATTAAAAATCTGTAAAAATCACAACAATTTTCGCAGATGACATTTTTGAGATTAATTTAAAAAAATAGTTATCAAATTTGAAAAATAGCAATTTGTTGATTTTTTGAACTGAGAAAGTTCCCGTTGCCTTTTACAGCGAGAAGAATTACCGTTTTAATTCGAAGAAAATTTTATAAACATTTAGAATTTATTAATGGAACAAAATTTATTTAACATACATATAATGTTAATGTTAATTGTTGCAATTTTCAGTTTCAACTTGTGTAGTATTTCAAATTAAACAATTGTTAAGTATTAAAATTAATCAGCTATTAGTGAAATTCATTAAAATAATTCAAATCTAAAAATATGTAATATTATTGAAATCTTTGATCGATTCACATTTCTTTCAACATAATAATTTCTTCTTATATTGTTTCGTTCTGAAATTTCATTCGAAAAATAATTTTTATATTTAAAAAATTGATTTTTTTTCTCGAAAAATACAAATGTATTTGTAATAAAACTTATAAAATTGAGCATAAATTGATTTTAATTTCTTTGAAATTGAAAAAAATCAGCTATTGCACAAATTTTGTTGGATTATTTTTGAGTTTTTTGACAAAAATACAAATGTTTTTTGGTCTCCCCCAAACTGATAATTTACTTTCGGACCAGAAAAGAGGTTTTGAAAAAGGCTTTAAACCATTTATTTAAAAATTCAGGAAAGACATCGAAGTAAACAATTACCCTTTTTACCTAGTTTCCAAAATTGTCAACTGGATATCGCATTTTGTAGGAAGGTAAGTTGGTTAAAAAAAATTAAAATTTGAAGTTATCCTCACATTCTCTTAAATTATTTTTCAAGAAACAGAATGATATTCGGTATTCTAAAAGAGACAACGATCCTTTTCCTTAAATAATTCATTTTTACAGCATCTACACTTTATAGAGAATTTTTGAGGTGCACTAATTACTTGATAGACTTGTAAAGGAATATTTACAATCATATCAATAATAAACTTTCTACTCTAAAAATCAGTAGAGACTTTTTTTCTAATCTCTGCAATTGCGGAAAGAATCCCCATTATTGATGTCCCAATTCTGTCCCTCAGATTAAGAAGGATAAGAGTGTCGCACAGTCTACTTGGTGAAAATAAGGATAGTATTACTTTCTCTTCAGTAAAGTGCAGTCCGTAGTAATTAATGTGCCAATTTTCATACATTACTCTAAATAACTTAAGGCCGAAAGACTAGTTCACCTAAATTATATATCTATAACCGATTCTATCAATTCTTATAAATAATCAATAATACATAAATTGCTATCGCTAGAGTGCACAACAATAAACAAGTGGAAATACAAACGTTGCAGAATTTATGCAATGAAAAATTTAAATAAATCATATGATATATTTCTGGATCTTCCGGTGGAATGAACCCTGAATTGTTAAAACTTTTGAAGAAGGCAGACTTTACAAGAATCAAACTCTTTTTCATTTCAACTCAATACTTTAAAAGTTCTGTAACTAAGCGCTTGTTATGACACATGCTTATAAATCTCAGATTTTCAGTACTCATGAAACTGACAAACTTTTCTAATTTTCATTTTCAAGCTTACGCTGCTTATTTTCTGTGACAATAAAATCATATTTGTCAGACTTTCTTTTAGCACCTATCATAAGAGATGTGTTAAAGTGTATTCAATTATTTGATTCGTAATTTCTCCTTGTATCTTTTGGGCTGTTTGAAAACATTTATTATTTTATTTTTTTATTTTATTATTATATTATTTATTTATTGTTCAAATATTTTGAATACTTTATTTATCACTTCCCTTCTTCGTCACAGATCATCACATAAAGCTTGAACCTTCTAGGGCCTAGGGTGATGTCACCAATACGATAACCTTCGCACCCCTTTTTTGTCAAATTTATTTCTTTCATTTAATTTGAATACACTCAACTCTCGGATTCTGTCCCCCCGGTCTCAGTCTTCCTACAACTGCTGGCTCACGCAGTTTTTCAGCGCGCAGGGTGAGAGATGGTTGCGAATCTTGATTGAAAAAAAAAACAGCAGCGTAGTGGAAAGGCATCGTGCGCGGATATTCAAGTGGAGACGCAGACCTCTGGCGGTAAATGTACTCATGCTAAAGGACTCAAATTATACTTTAGCAGCGAGGGTTTTGAAATAAAGGCATTGTAAAATAGGGTTTAGCCGCAGTGCTCTGAGGCTTAAATGGACAGCCTAACACGTTGATAATAATAATTATTATTATACTAATACAAACATAACATTTTACCAGACTTTGCAGCCCAAAATTCTCTCTAAACAGAGGAAGTAGTGTGATTTTTCACGAAAATAGGGCTATAAATTATTTGAAATAAAATTATTTTATAGGTACTATATTTAATTCAATATGAAAGGCTTCAGATTTCAAGCGAAAAAGTCGAAAAAAATTAATGATTTTTCAACCAAAAAGTTAAATTTTCAAACAAATATACCACTTAATTCTAGACGAAATAGTGGCTACTACATAGGGAACCTTTTAACTAAGAGAGACGAATTTGTAACCAAACAGTTGAATTTTCATCATTTAGAGACGAATTTTCAACCAAGTGGT
Organism: Andricus grossulariae; assembly: GCA_011634705.1. Lineage (NCBI taxonomy): Eukaryota > Metazoa > Arthropoda > Insecta > Hymenoptera > Cynipidae > Andricus > Andricus grossulariae. Next base: position 7,013 of record JAABKJ010002017.1, read on the forward strand.
CCAATTTTCAATAAAAAATTATCAACTTTAACCACAAACAGTTGCCTTTTTAACCAAATAGTTCAAGCTGAAAATATGAATTTTTTAAAAAACAGTTGAGTTTTCAACCCAGAAAAATGAATTTTCGAACAGGAACCTTCCTACCAAAACAGATGAATTTTTAACCCAAAAAGGCGAATTTTCAACAAAGCAATTGAATTTTCGAACAAAACGTATGACTATTTAACAGAATAGTTGAATTAAAAAAAGAATATATATAAATGTTCAACAAAATAGTTTAATTATCAACCTACAAAAATCAATTTTCAACCGTATGTTCAAAATTTTAAACAAATAAGTTTAAACTCAACCAAAAACAATTGCATTTCAACCAGATAGTTGAATTTCCAAACAAAAAGACGAACTTCTTAGAAAACACTTGAATTTGCAATCCAAAAAATGCAATAGTTGATATTGCAGACAGAACATATTTTTATTTCGAATAAAAAAAAGTTGAATACAACAACAACAAAAAAAGAATTTTCGAAAGAGTTGAGTTTTCACTCAAAAAAGATTTTTCAGTCATGAGAGGAAAAAAATTTCATCTCAATTGTTGAATTTTCATTCTAAAAAGACGAATTTTCTACAATCCAGTTGTATTTTCAAACCAATTTATGAATTCACAATATAAAAGTTATTTTTGAACCAAGTAGTTGAATTTTTTAACAAGGTAGTTGAAATTTTATCCGAAAAGAATGATTTTAACAAAATTGTTGAATTTTTAACATTATAATACATTTTTCAACTGAATATTAAAATTTTTAACCATAAGATGAGTTCTCAAACAAAAAATTATCAAATTTTAAAAAAATTGTTGACTTTTCAGCCAGAAAATATGAACATTCAATCAAAAACTTGAATTTCAACCAAATAGTTGAATTTTATACAAAAATAATAGAATTTTCAACTCGAATAATGCAGTTTTAACCAGAAAAGAAGAAATTTGTACCAAAAGAGGTAAATTTTCGAACCACAAGAACGAATTTTTGAACAAAAGAGTTGATTTTCCACTCGAAAGACATTTTGCAGTCAATTAAGAAAAAATATTTCATTTAAAATGTTAAATTTTCATGTGAAAAAGACGAATTTTCTACAAACCAGTTGAATTTTCTAACCGATTTATGAATTCACGATATAAAACTTATTTTTGAACCAAGCAGGTCAATTTTTCAACAAAGTAGTTGAATTTTCATCCAAAAAGAATGATTTTAACAATATTGTTGAATTTTTATGATAATAATGATTTTTTCAATTGAATATTGAAATTTTTAACCAAAAGATTAGTTCTTAAACAAAAAATTAACAAATTTCAAAAAAATTGGTGAATTGTCAACCAGAAAATATGAACATTCAACCAAAAACTTGAATTTCAACCAATTGGATGAATTTTATACGAAAATAATAGAATTTTTAACCCGAAAAATGCAGTTTTAACCAGAAAAGACCAAATTTGTACCAAAAGAGGTGAATTTTCGGACCAAAAGACGAAATTTTAAACAAAAGATTTGAATTTTAACTCAAAATACATTTTGCAGTCAATATGAAAAAAATATTGCATTTAAAATGTTGAATTTTTATGCCAAAAAGACGAATTTTCTACAAACCAGTTGAGTTTTCAAATAGAAAATGTAAATTTACAACAAAAAGTTATTTTTCAACCAAATAGATAAATTTTCAAACAAAACAGTTCAACAGTTTAATTTGTACCCAAAAAGAATTAGTTTCAACAGCATTGTTGAATTTTCAACAGAATTATAAAAATTTAAACCAAGCAATAAAATTTTTAACCATAAGATGAATTATCAACTAAAAATTTTACAAATTTTAACCAAATTGTTGAATTTTTAAACTAGAAAGGCGTATTCTCTGAAAAATAGTTGAATTTTTAATCCGAAAATATGAATTTTTTACCAATAAAGTAATCAATTTTCAACAAAACAGTTGAATTTTTAAGTTAAATAGTTGAATTTCAATCTAAAAACTATCAATTTTTAACCAAAAATAAAACAGTCAAATTTGTAGTTGAAAAAACTCATTTTCAAACAAAAAAAGAAATAATTTTCAACAAGATAGTTTTACTTTCAACTAATACAATGATTTTTAAACAAAAATATAATAGTATTATTTCATTTTTATTACAATTTTTCTTAAATGTTTCAAAAAATTGTCACTCACATTTTTATTTTCCATTTGTGATGTCACATTGTGCACTAACCCTTTCTCCTGCGTCACAAAACCAAAAAGTGTGACGAATTTTTTGAACGAATCTTTTTTTAGAAAGATTGATCTATTACATATAAGGCTTCCTCCTGCATTTTGAAGACGAACCTTTCATGCATTTATGTAAATTATGGACGCCCTCAATATTATTATGCACCGTTATCAGATATATCATAATTAAAAAGGTGAGACAATCTTTCACGATCCTGACCTTCCCCATTGATATATAAATTCCTAATAAAAATTATATTTCCTATAATCGGACAAAAGACCACGTGTATGCAAACGTGCGTTTAAAAACTTACAACCGAGAATATACCTTCAAATATAGCGGTCTGCGCCACTTTCATTTTAACGGGCCTATCTAACAGAAATTACGGCAAGCATGTGGGTAATTTTTATTGAAAAGGAAATAAAAGATTCACATGACCTGATATTTTATGTTCCATGGTTTTAAAAAACACTTATTTCTCTGTTAAAATAAGAAAAAAATGGTTTTGTTAATTTAAATTTTAAGATTGCACTTCATGGTGTGTACTAAAATCCTGGAGAAAAATTCCCAGACTATTCCAGGTTTTTGCCCAGTTTGCACAGTATATATAGTTTCATAGTTAAAAAAATCGACTTGGAATATGTACACAATTTCACGAGTTTATTATAAATAATGTCTTTCAGTCCTTGTAAATGTATAAATGTATAAAAATAGTACTATTCATATATGTAAAATTAAATTACTGTTTTTTGTTTTTCATTTCTAAAAGTGACTTCATTAAAGGACAAGTAATTTCTTAATAGTACAATTTTCATGGTATTGAAACCTGGTCATTTCTTGAATTTGTTCTTAAGGTCCATGAGTTTGAATAATAAATAAAACAAATTTTTATTTTACCTTCATATACTTAAAATTCAGTGCACATGTAACATATTACTATTTTGAATGACAAATATTTTCCACGTGAGTAGACACCCTGGAAAAATTGGGTAAATAAGGACATTTTTTTATAAAAATAGGGAAATATATTCTTTAAGTAAAATGAATGTGGGTATTATATTGAATTCAATTTTAAACGCTTCAGATTCCTAACCTTTTAGGTGGAAATATTGAATTTTTAACAATATGGATAAATTTTTAACCAAATAGTTTAATATTCAACCAAATAGTCGAATTTTCAACTAATAAGGATTATTTTCAACCAGGTAGTTGAATTGTCAACTAAAAAAGATAAATGTTCAAACTGAAATAGATAAGAAAATCTAATAGTTCAATTTTCAGTTAAAAAGATTAATTTGCAACAAAAAGAAAACGAATTTTCAACCAAAGTCATACATTTTTTAACTAAAATTATAAATTCTTAACTGTTATAGTTAAATCTTGAAACAGAAATATGAATCTTCAACTAAAATGATGAATCTTTAATTGAAATAGTTCAATTGTTACACAAAAAGATAAATTTTCAACCAAGAAGATTAATTTTGTACCAAAAAAGACAAATAATGAACAAAATTTATGAAGTTAATATTAAAAAAGATCAATTTCAACAAAAAATTAAATAGTTAAAGTTTCAGGTAGAATATATATGTTGAACCAAAGAGATGAATTTTCAACTAAAATTTTGGAATATTAAACTGGATTGGTTAAATTTACAGTTAGGAAAAATGAATTGTCATACAAAAAATATACATTTAACAAAAAAGTTTAAATTTCAATCAAGTAGTTGAATTTTCTTCTAAAAACGATTGATTTCTCAACGAAAAATGTAATAGTTGATACTTCGACAGAAAACGATTTTAATTTTCAATAAAAACTAGTTGAATTCAACAAGAAAAGACGAATATTTAACAAATTAGTTAAATCCATTAATATAAAGCTACTTTTCAAGTGAAAGAACATGGTTATTTGATTTTATATTACAATTTAAGAACAAATTTTAAGCACGCTCTCAAAAAGGTCCCTGACTTTAAAAACATTCCCTGACATTTCGAGGTTTTTCTAGTTACATAAAAATTCCCTGCAAATGATATGCTAAAAGTGAATATTCAAAATTAAACTAAATTTCATTAAATTATTGTGAATGAAAGAAAATTAATTTTTCCAGCGACTTTTCCGTTTCAATAATTGTGTGATTATTTCGTGCAGAATGTTGAATCAACTCAAGATGCCTAAGGTACAAACTCGAGGTTCCTATCCGACAAGCAAGTACCGCTATCGTGGACGACATACGGGTTTCTGTTGATCTGGGTGCGACGCTCCCGTAAAAATTACCTTCTTCGCACGTGACATGACACAACATGGGCGGAGAAACGAAAATCATATGAGTAAACAGCTTTACATTTTTTCAAGCTTCCAATTAAATTTTAATACAGGCATCAATCAAAATAAAAGAGGGAAATGTATTAATTTCGTCATTATTTCAAATTATCCACTTAGGTAGTTTGATTAAAAGATTTTAGATGATTGACATGAGGAGGTATTTTTAAAGTTGAATAATCATGCCACTTATAAATCAGATTAGTGTCATATCAATCAAGATTTCAGTAGGATCCTATTTAGTAAATTATATATAGTAAATACAATTTTGAAATATTTCAAACCCGTTAATTTTTATAGAACCATCAGTACACAGTGGGAAAATGAGTTAATTATCATTTTGATAAGGCGGAGATTAAGAATTTGATAAATTGAGTGATACATTGAACTCTGGTAAATTTTCTAAAGTTGCAAATAAAAATATTATTTTGGATCTCAGCAGTGATATCGATAAACCAGTCAATTCGAAAAGAATGAACATAATTCCTGCTTCCAAATATTGGCCAGTAAAAAGAATCAAATTTTGGTCATTATGTGGTTTCCGGCCACTCTCAAAATTAATCGTCAATTTCCGAATTATACACACTAAGACCTCACCCCTAATTTGATTTTCAACTATGTAACATTTCATCCTCAAAATCTCTTTTCTAAATATTTCACCTGCATATATTTCTATATAAAGTTAATTGACTACCCATAAGATTATTAAATACCGGAATCTTCATCTCTTTGAAAAACCTTCACCCATCTTATCCAACCTGCCACTAAAAACTTCTTCCTCATCGTTAAAATCTCTTCTCTACATATTTCACCCTCATATATTTCTACATATGGCTAATTGGCTACCCATAAGTTTATTAAATACTAGAATCTTTGAATTTTTAAAAAACCTTTACCCATCTTATCCAACCTGCCACTAAAAACTTCTTCCTCGTCCTTAAAATCTCTTTTCTAAATATTTCATGCTCATATATTTGTGTATACGGTTAATTGGCTACCACTAAGATTAATAAATACTGGAATCTTCAACTCTTTAAAAAAACCTTCACCCATCATATCCAACCTGGCACTAAAAACTTCTTCCTCATCCTTAAAATCTCTTTTCTACAAATTTCACCCTCATACATTTCTATATATGGCTAATTGGCTACCCATAAGATTATTAAATACTGGAATCTTCAACTCTTTGAAAAGAAACCTTCACCCATCATATCCAACCTGGCACTAAAAACTTCTTCCTCATCCTTATAATCTCTTTTCTACAAATTTCACCCTCATACATTTCTATATATGGCTAATTTTGCTACCCATAAGATTATTAAATACTGGAATCTTCAACTCTTTGAAAAAAACCTTCACCCATCATATCCAACCTGGCACTAAAAACTTCTTCCTCATCCTTATAATCTCTTTTCTAGAAATTTTACCCTCATACATTTCTATATATGGCTAATTGGCTACCCATAAGTTTATTAAATATTAGAATCTTCAACTCTTTAAAAAACCTTTACCCATCTTATCCAACCTGCCACTAAAAACTTCTTCCTCATCTTTAAAATCTCTTTTCTAAATATTTCATTCTCATATAATTCTGTATACGGTAAACTGACTACCTATAAGATTATTAAATACTGGAATCTTCAACTCTTTAAAAAAACCTTCACCCATCTTATCCAACCTGCCACTAAAAAACTCCTTCATCCTTAAAATCTCTTTTCTACATATTTCACCCTCATATATTTTTGTATGTGGCTAATTGGCTACACATAAGATTGTTAAAAACAGGAATCTTCAACTCTTTACAAAAACCTTCACACATCATATCCAGCCTGCCACTAAAAACTTCTTCCTCGTCCCTAAAATCTCTTTCCTACATATTTCACCCTTATATATTTCTATATATGGCTAATTGGCTACACATTTAAGATTATTAAAAACAGGAATCTTCAACTCTTTAAAAAACCTTCACCCATCTTCATCCAACCTTCCACTAAAAAACATCTCTTCTCCCAAGGCAGCAAAAATACACCTTGTTATCCCAAGGCCACACAATAATATCTTCTCAAATGCGAAATCCCTAATAAGCTCCTGCGTTCACCACTAGGGACTCACCCTATATAAAGTACGACTGTAGATTATTATAGATACAGGTTTCCGTTGACCTTGAGACAGAATATAATCACGCAGCCTTACCTTGACAGATACTGGCAAGAGCCGGCGACTAGGACGAATAAAGACGAACGATCAGATTCATCCCCTCGTTCTCCAGATCCTCTCTCTTCCTTTCCGCCCACTCTCGTAACTTTTACTCCTCAACCCTTCCTCTCTTTGAGGTCTTTCACTCCCGAAAATTTCTCCTGCAAGTTGGAACTTCCACGGAGGAAATTCTTGCACTTCTTTTCCAAATGCCGATCTTCGTCCTTCAACTTGGTCCCCACACGATTAACAAAACTTGGCGCCCCAATTTAGCCTTAAAGGTGGTCCCAACTTGTTATAAACCTCCGCCCCAATTACGAATGAAAGATGGTCCCAACTTGTTGAAAATTGTTACTGAATGCCCGGACTAAGTGGTTGCAAACTTGTTTGGAATCGGCAGAAACTGGTGGCAACTAGTTTAAACTTGTCTTGTAATTTGTTTTAAGTGATGGAAAAGGATCTCTGAGGTGGTTGGTGTAAGGGGGCTTTTAAGTGGCCCGGTCGTGGGACCGGGTGGAAACCGACTGATCCTCCTGTGCGGGTTGAGGATGGCGGATGATCGACAGGTACTGACCGAAGGCACCACCGTGAATACACCGTCGGTTCTGCAGCGCCTCTGTGCTCTATTCTAGTCGACCACGAGCTGCTCGAATCGTATCGGCAATCGCATCGTGTACCCGTACCACATCCTCGGGGAGCCTCTCTTGGTGTAAAACTGGCCTTCTAGAGTCTAGACTCTCGTGCCGTTAAGACAACATTCCACGATGGGAGGCATGCCTTCCAAGAGTATGAAGACTTTAGCTGATGCTCGAGGCGAGGTGGTGGCAATGACCGTTCTCTTGACTTCCCCTACCCGGGGAACTCGTGCCGTTGTCGCCACAGGTCGCTCGAGTGGTTCCAGCCGCTACCATGCCGACAGTTTCTTCAGTTTCTTCCCTCTGCTCAGCCTCTGCCTCACCTTCAGCTTCGCAACCTATCTTCCCACCCCTCAGTGCGGATACTCTTGTATCTTCTTTTCCTTCTTTCCTTACCTTCTTTCTCACTTTCTTTCCTTGATTCTTTCCATTTTTCTTTCTTTCCTTCTTTCTGTCTATCCTTACCTTCTTTTTTTTGCGTCTTTCTTTCATTCTTTTGCTTCCTCATAGAGCAAGGGTCTCCACAATCTACAGGTGCAGCGTGACTCAGGATCGCACGAACTTTTTCAAGATCTACCATTTCTTTTCGGAAGGAAAACTGAGAGAAACTTTATGACCCCTCGGAAAAAAATCCTAGTTGGAAAGGCTCGCTTCTGAAATTTGAACGTGGTGGAGCCTTTTTTTTAAGGGTCCGAAGCGGCTCGAATCAGGTAAAGGATTTTGACAGTTCTGGGTCAGAGTAGAGTAGATTCGACCTATTGGCCTGGGATCCCCAGTACATACAGGATCTACGTTTCGAGACCCCTGCCATAGTCATAGGTCATAGAGAAAGCTTTGTAATGGTAACATTTTCCAAAATGTTTTAATTTATGTAATTTATCTTTCCCCAATTTTAAAATGTATACTAAAATTTTCTAAGCTAAGCAATTGTTCGGATGTGTGTGTGTGGATGTCACACTTTTTTGTGAACACGATAACTTGAAAACGGTCTCAGATAAATTGATGAAATTTGGAGAGCTTATTTACACCACCAATATCTTGAAACTGACCAAGGGATTTCTAAAAATATTTATTGGATTTTTTTTAGCACTTGATAATATTTTAAAAATCGGGTTTTTGTAGTCAAACCTTTTTCATTGGCATAATTCAAAGTTGATACAAGAATATAAGAGATTCCTTGGTTGAAGACAAATCGATTGACCTATATTATTTATATTTTTTATCAAATAGTAGGGAAGTTCTGGTAATTTATATATTTTTAAAATCGGTTTTTTATGGTAAAACTTTTTTCATTAACATAATTCAAAGTTGATGCAAGAACATAAAAGATTCCTTGATTCTAGTCAAATCGATTGACCTACAATATTAATACATTTTATTGAAGAGTAAGGAAGTTATCGTCATTTATATTATATTTAAAATAGATTTTTATAGTAAAAATGTTTTCATCCTCATAATTTAAAGTTGATGCGAGAATAAAAAATATGTGTTGATTCGAGACGAATCGATTGACCTCTAATATTGATACATTTTATTGAAGAACAAGAAAGCTATAGTAAAATATATATCATATATTTTTGAAATCGTTTTTTATGATTTAACTTTTTTCATTCTCGTAATTTAAAGTTGATGCGCCAATAGAAAAGTTGTGTTGATTCGAGACGAATCGAGTTGATGCATGAATGGAAAAAACTGTTCGAATATAAATTTTGAAATAAAATAATTCTGAAAATTTTGGTAAAAAAATCCTAAAGCTGGGAAAGGGATGGGGTGCGACACAACTTCTCCCCTCCCTTTTCCAGCTCGAAAAATTACCATTTCGTATAAAAAATTTGATTTGTCTGATTTTTCATTATATTTTAAACATTTTTTGTATTATTTTGTAATTTTTTTAAATTTCTTTTTTCAAGTTGATCAAAATGAAAACTTTAATTTGTCTATTATCTAAAAAATCACTAATGCTTCGTCTATGAGGAAGCAAATACATTTGGTAACGGGAAGCAAAGTGCTCGTTAAATGAGCACCATATAATTATAAATACAAACAAAGTGGAAACATTCGAGATCGAATTCACAGTTAGTTTATCTTTCATTCCTTCTTCACTTAGAATTTATTTTATTACATATTTATTATTATATACTTATATTATATATTTATATTATATATTTATATTATATATTTGTTAATATTATAGTCTAGAAACTGAAGCTTCAAACTTAGATAACGTTCAGTATTTTTCCTGATGATCAATTTTAATAAAGTTTGCGAAAGATGGCCCTGTAACGATACAGTTTTTGGCATAAATGCGACTACTATTATATTTTGGGTTCGGAATTCATCTTGTTTCCTTAAAAATTCTACTGTTCGGTTGAAAATGTAATTATTTGGGTGAAAATGCAACTAATTTGTTAGATAGTCATTTTTTTAGTCAAAAATTTAAATACATGGTTGAAAGCTGAACTACTTTTCGAAAATTCATTTTTTTGGTTGAAGATTCATCTCCTTGGTTGAAAATTTATGTTTTTAAAATGAAAATTGAACTACTTGGTCGAAAAATTATCTTTTTTTAGTTGAAAATTCAACTATTTGATTGCAAATTCGCCTATTTGGTTGAAAATTCAACTATTTGGTTAAATATTAACTCTTGTTGATTTTTTTTGCTGAGATTAATAATTTTTGTTGATAATTCATTTCCTTGGTTGAAAATTCAACTACTTTGTTGATAATAGTTTTTTTCTTTGAGAAATACTTTCTTAACTGCAAATGTGACTATTCCATTTTTGGTTGAAAATTGATATTTTTATTGGAAATTGATATTCTCTAGTTGAAAATTCATGTATTTTGTGAAGAAATATTATTATTGTTTTATTATTAATTTTTTTGAAAATAAAACGTAACTATTCTATTTTTGGTTCAAAATTCAGATTTTTATTGTAAATTGATAATTTTAGTTGGAAATTCATTTCCTGGGTTGAAACTTCAACTATTTTGTTGGAATCTCGTTTTTTTTTTGCTGAGAATTAATTTTTTTTCAACTTTTCAACTTTTTTAACATAAAATATACAATTTTAGTTGAAAATTCATTTCTTTGGTTGAAAATGTATCTATTTGGTTAAATATTCGTTTTGTTTTTGTTAAGAATTAATTCTCCAACTGAAAATGTAACTATTCCATTTTTTGTTGAAAATTGATATTTTCATTTGAAAATTGACTTTCTCAAGTTGAAAATTCGTCTTTTTGGGTAGAAAGCTAATATATTCTCTTTTGAAAGATTAACTGCTTAATATTGAGAATGCAAAGTGGTTGAAAATTCTTTTCTTTTGGTTGAAAATTCAAGTATTTTAGTAGAACATTTAACTATTTGATTCAAAATTAAACTATTAATTTGAATATTTAACTTCTTTATACAAAATTAACTTTTTTGTTGAAAAATCATATTTTCGGGTTAAAAAATTGTTGAAAATTTGTCGTTTATTATAGAACATTAATGTTCTTGGTGAAAAATTCATATTTTTGATTGAAAATTCAACTACTTTATTAAAAACTCTTTTTTAGGAATCACCTTTTTGGATAAAAATGTAACTATCTTTTTGGTTAAATTAGTTTTTCTGTTCGCTAAAAATTAATTTTATTTTCAGTAAATTTAACTATTGCATTTTTTTTCGATAATTTATCCTTTATTAGTTGAAAATTCGATTATTTGGTAGAAAATTAATCTATTTTGTTAAAAACTCGTCTGTTTGGGTAGAAAATCAATCTTCTTTTTACTGAAAATTCATTTTTTGGGTTGAGGATTCAAATCTTTTATAATAAAGTAAGTCTTTTTTGGTTCAATTTAATTGGTTAAAGATCCTGTTTCTTTGTTCGAAATTAATTTTTAGAATCAAAAATTTAAAGATTCAATTTTTGGCTGAAAACTAATCTTTTTTTGGTTAAATATTCAACTATTTGGTTGAAAATTTATCTTTCTTGATTGAAAATTAACTTTCTTGTTGAATATTCATATTTTTCGGTTCTAAATTTAACAGTTTCTTTGGGTAGAGAATTAATCTTCTCAATTGAAAAAATATTTATTTAGTTTAGGATTCAACTATTATATAAATCTTATTAAAAACATTAATAAAAAATTATTAAAAACTTATCTTTTTTAGTTGAAAATTCAACTTATTGGTTGAAAATTCGCCTTTTGGTAGACATTGAATCTTCTTGGTTGAAAATTCATCTTCGTAGGTTAAAAATTTAGCTATTTGGTTAGAAATTCTACTATTCTGTTGAAAGCGTAGTTATTTTTTGAAAAATTAAGCAGTTTTGTTAAATTTTTTGGTTTTTGGTCAAAAATGCATCTTTCTTGGATGAAAATGAATCTTTTTCGTTGGAAATTCAACTGTCTGCGAAAAATTCGTTTTGTTGGTTAAAAAATTTAACAATTTAGTTAAAACTTCAACTATTTTGTTTCAAATTCGCCACGTAGACATATTGGCAATTGAGTTCACTAGAAACGCGAAAAAATGCAAAAAGTTGGTATTTGGTAACGTATTTTATGGACGGCCCCGTACCTTCTTTTATTTTATTTTTTCCTTCTTTCTTTCCTTCTTTTTTTTATTCTCTCCTTCTTTCTACCCTTCTTTCTTTCCTTCTTTCTTTCATTCTTTCTTTCCTTCTTTCTTTCCTTCTTTCTTTCCTTTATTCTTCATTTCCTTCTTTTTTCCTTTCTATCTTTCCTCGTTCCTTTTTTTCTTAATATCTTGGTTTTCCTCTTGGGATCTTTCCTCCCCTCCAGATCTCTCGAGTCAAGCATCATTCCTCTTAGTGGACTTTTCTTCCTCGTCCTCGACCTCTTAGCCTCTACTCACTACTGAATCGATCGACCAAATTCGCGAACAACCCACGTAAATGTCTTTTAAAGTTGGACGTTTCTACTATATATAGAAAGGGTCCAAAGTTAGATGAACAGAATTCAGGAGATCTATTTTCAGTCTTTTAACCCTTATTTATTATCTCATTTCTTCTTCAAGAAATCTTTTAATCCTTTTCAGCATAAGTTCAAATCTCTCTCCTATCCAGAATTGGTTCCGAGTATACCGGATATATTATTATAGCCCACTCAACTATTGATGCTATAAGGTTCTTAACTAAACTGTTTAACACGTGATAAACTACGACCCTGAAGTTTCTTATATCTATGGATTCAAAACTTTTATAATTAATTATCAGCAAACTAAACGTTTGATCGAAAAACCGAAAACACCTTTGTATTCGTCTCGAAAATACCTAAATGCGCTTGTTCCAAACTATTTTTAAACAATAACATCATTTTTGAACGTTCTGTAATTGTTATTAAAAAAACGAAGGAACCGAAGCGATAACTTTTCATTAGTTTCCAAAATAGTGAAATGCGCTTTTTTTGTTTTTTTGAAACCATTTTTTTAATAATTAAATCATTGTTTAATAATTCTTAACTTTGCAAAATATTTTAAACAGACAAAGGGTACGGTCGAAAAGACGAAAACACCTTCCCAATCATCTCGCAAATATCTAAATGCGCTTTTTTTAAACAATGACATTTTTTAAAGTTCTGAAATTATTATAAGCAAATAGAATTATTTCACATCAACTTTATGTATTTATTCAAAATCTAAATGTAAAAACCTCTAAGAGACTTATTTATTTTTTTGACAAAATAATTCTTTAAAGAAGTATAGGGTTGTTAACATTTTCTAAAAAATTTTTACAACAATTTGCAAACTTATGCAAGCATACATTACTATTGCAGACTCAGCAGCCACATAACTATCTTTTTGAAATTTGCAAAGTGACAAGATTAAAGTCCAATCCAAAAAACGAAAAGACTTTTGTTAAAAAAAAAGTACATTTCGATATTTCCAAGACGAATCCAAATATGTTTTCGGTTTTCCGATCGGGCCCTTTATCTTATTATATGCAATGCTTTGCTAAGTTGAAAATTATTCAAAAATGATTAAATTCATTAAAAAATGGTTTTATATATAAAAAAGGCGCATTTAGATACTTAAGAGGCGAATCCAAATGTGTTTTCGGATTTTCAATCTGATCCTTCGTTTGTTTATATTGCTTTTCAAAGTTTGAAATTATTGATGAATGATTTAATTAAAAGATTTTTTTTTATATAGAACAAAAAAGGCACATTTAGATTTTTGAGAGGCGAATTCAAAGGTGTTTTAGGATTTTCAAAGGAATACTTCGGTTGTTTATAATGCTTTGCAAAGTTTTAAATTATTAATAAATGATATAATTGTTTTAAAAATGGTTTGGACGAACAAAAAGGGTAGATTTAAATGTTTCGCTGACAAATCGCGTATAGATATTTTTGAGACAAATGTATTTATAATGTTTGTTTATAATGCTTTGCAAAATTTGAAATTAATAAAAAACGGTTAAATTGTTCAAAAATGGTTTAAAAAGTTAAAAAATTGTGCATTCAGATATTTCAGAGACAAATCCAAAGGAGTTTTTGGTTTTCCGATCGGACTTTTCGTTTGTTTATAATAATTGTAAAGCATTAGAAAATGATATAATAGATTAAAAATAGATTAAAAACTGCATATAGATATTTGCGAAACAAATACGAAGAAGTTTTCGGTTTTTAGATCAGACGCTTAGTTTGTTTATAATTAATTACAAGCGTTTAAAATCCATAGATATATATGTGAAACTTGAGGATCATGATAAGCTACGTATATATGAAGGGGTACTGTTTTATTTTTTTATTCTTTTAAGGGTAGTTTAATTATTATTTCAAATTAAAATACAAAGTTCAAGCTTCATTTTAATTCATCGGCGAAGTATTTAACACGTCGTACAGGTGAAAAAGTTATATATACTTTATGTACAGTGAACAAAACACTGATATTTTTTATTTGTTTCATATAACAAGATTTATGAAACAAATACAAAATATGTTTGTCTTGTCCACTATATATAAACTATATATAACATAAAGGAAAAATAAATAATTTTAATTTTAATTGATGAATACTATAGTGTCTTAACTATTACTCAAATTAAATTAATTATTCTACATATATTAGTATTTTTAATTATTGATTATCCACTCTTGGTTGCATTGTCCACTATAGGGAGGTTTCCCCTACGTGATAGTCAATTTTTGAAGCCAGAATCGGTTTCAGTGGAAAAAATTCATTAAAACACCCATTAACGTAATATCCTCAAAAAATTCAAATTTTGTAATATAGTGTTCAAATTTTTTAAATATTGAATCGTGAATTATTTAAATAATTTTGGTGTAGTTTTTTCAGGATACTTAAAAATTACACCTCTTGACTCAATTGCTTCAGATGATTAAGAAAAATGTAATCCTCTTTCAAATTTGATGCCAAATATGCAAATAAAAATGGTCATAATCTGTAATCTAAGAGCTTGAGATATCAAACTGACACAATTAAATAAGCAAAAATACAATTTACTTAGACTTTCACCGCTTTCTAAAATGTATTTTGCTCATTCAATATAACATTTTTTTTTTTTCTCTATCTGAGATTTTCTATAAGCTTCGTAATTCATATTCACGATATCATCACAGTGACGCTCTAAGTTTTTAAATTCACTTATAATATTTTGATAAAGAATAAAGATTATACATCCAGGAAGTGCAAATCTTGTAAAAATTCAAAAGCCTGAAGTTATGTTTTCTAGTATTTTCTTAAAATAAATTCTATTAATCCAATTACACAGGCACACGAAAAAAATAAAAATTCTTGTCCATCTGAAAAAAATTACCTGACAGTTTCAGGTTTTTTCCAGGTATTTCAAATTTTTTCCAAGTATAATTTTTCATAGTACGGAGCTAATCAAATCTTTCGAATTTTTGAAAATAATCGACTCGGAATATATATATGTATACAGTTTCGCGAGTTTATTATAAATAATGCTTTTTCCGGTTTCTTGAGATTCAGTTGATATCTTCAATTTAGAAAGCTAAATAAATTAAATGAATTATAAATTAAATAATACTAAAAACACAACTAATTATTTCATAAATTTGTCTCTAAAGTCCACGACTTTTAACCAAAAATGGGTCAATTTTTTTTTAACTAATTTTTCACAAGAAAATATGTCAACCAAAGTGATGAAGTTTTAACTTAAACGATGAATCTTCAACAGTAACAGATCAATTTTAAACCAGAAAGATGACTTTTCGACAGAAGAGATTAAATTTCAACCAAGTTGTTTTATTTTTAACCAGAAAGATGGATTCTCAACTAAAATTATGAATATTTAACTGGAATATTTGAATTTTAAAATAAAAAGATAAATTTTCAAAGAAAAAGATCAGTTTTCAAACAAAAAGATTAATTTTCTACCAAAAAATACGCTATTTCAATAAAATACATGAATTTTGAACTGGAAATGTCAATTTTTAATTAAAAATGAAACAATTAAATTTTCAGTTGAAGAAATTCATTTTCAATCAAACTGGTGAATTTTCAACTAAAATGATGCATACTTATCTTAAATAGTTAAATTTTGAAACAAAAAGATGAATTTTCAACTAATTGATGAATCTTTAACTAATTTAGTTGATTTTTCAACCAAAAGGATATATTTTTAACCAAGAAGATTAGTTTCTAACAAAAAAAGACGAATTTCCAACAAAATACATGAATTTTTAACTTAAAAAGAAGAATCAGACAGAAACTGATAAATTAAATTGTCAACCAAGAATTAAGTAGGTAAATTTTACGTTAAAAACATTAATTTTCATTTGAAAAAATATTTTCATTAAAAAAAATTATCTGCAACCAAAGAGATGAATTTTCAACTAAAATGAATGAATATTTAATTAGAATAGTTACATTTCTAGTTTAAACAAAATAATTTTCAACAAAAAAAAGCTAATTGAAGAAAATAGTTCCATTCTCAAACAGAGTGATGAGCTTTCAACTGAAATGATAAATTTCCAACTATAATGGTTAAATTTTACACAAAAAAGATGAATCCATTTTCAAGTGAAATTATAGAATGTTCAACTGAAATAGCTACATTCTTAGTTACAGCAAATTAATTTGTAACAATTTTGAAAAACAAATTTTCAACAAAATATTTTCAACTGGAAATGATAAATTTTCAGTATATAAAATTAATTTTCAGCCATGAAAAAATGAATTTTTAACAAAATAGCTCATTTTCTAACCAAAGAGATGAATTTTCAACTAAAATGATTAATATTTAACTGGAATACTTAAATTTTAAAACAGAAAGATAAATTTTCAAAAAAGAAGATCAGTTTCCAAACAAAAGGATTAATTTTCGACCAAAAAATACGCTATTTTATTCAAATACATTAATTTTCAACTAAAAATATCAATTTTTTATTAAAAATGGAATAATTAAATTTTCAGTTTAAAAAGTGAATTTTGAACCAAACTGGTGAATTTTCAACTAAAATGAATGCGTATTCAATTAAAATAGTTACATTTCTAGTTTAAACAAAATAATTTTCAACAAAAAAAAAACTAATTGAAACAAATAGTTGCAGTTTCAAACAGAGTGATGAGCTTTCAACTGAAATGATAAATCTCCAACTGGAATGGTTACATTTTACACAAAAAAGATGAATTTTCATCTAAAATAATGAATCTTTAACTAGAATAATTTAATTTTCAACCAAAAAGCTTATTATCAACCTCAAAGATTAATTTCTACAAAAAATTTCGACAACTGTAATTTCGTGATTGTGACTTCTCTTTTGTTAAAGCTCCTTTGGATAATTTTTGATTTATTTTCATAGCAAGAGTTCATAACAAATTTGTAGATCTTTTTTGGTTGAAAAACTTTTGTCTTTCCATTTTTTTTTTCGTCTCTTGTGTCATTTTAAACAAATTTTATTTTTTTATTTTTATGCTTATTTTTTACGATTGAAAAATATACTCGCCCTTTCTGAAAACTACAAATAACAAATTTGTACATCATCTTTGAGTGAACAGGCTTGTCTATTTTTTTTCTTTCCTTGTGTCCTCTTCCAAAACATTAATTTTTTTTAATTTTTAGTGTTATTTTTTACGAATAAAACAAAAACTACGCGTTATATCAAAAAGTGGTGAATAACAAATTTGTAGATCTTTTTTAGGTTCACGATTTTTGTATCTTCATCTTTTTTTTTTATTTTGCATAGTTTGACCGCAAAATGGAATTTTTAATTTTTCACTATTTTGTGTGCGATCGAAATTTGAATTTTCGATTTTTCGAAAAAATTAAAAAAGTTATTTTGATAATCTTGTAGGGCTCTCAAAAAGAAACGTTTTTCTTCGATAGACTTTTTTTTCATGTCATGCATTGTTCGGCCTGAAATATTAATTTTGGTTTGTTTTTTGGGATTTTGAAAATGCTATAACTCTGATAATTTTCATTTTATTGAAAAATTTTGCAAGGATAAATTGTTTGTCTCTTGAAGTACTACTGAGAACCGCAAATAGAATGTTGAAATTTTGAAAAAAAGTGGACTAAAAAATTTTCAAAATGTGCTTACTTTTTTAATTTTGATTCAAAATAGCTGGTTAACGAACTTGTTTTTTCTTTTTAGGCCTTAAAAAAGTGTGCCAAAGCACAATCTAATATGATCAATTTTTCGAAAGTGATCGTGCCTACACGATACTACAGACAGACAGACGGACAGACAGACATACACCTTTGTAAAAACCGTTTTTTCTGACTCAGGGGGCCTCAAAACGTCGACATTTGATTGAATCCGCGAACGTCACTTTCCACATAAAACCAATACCTTCTCATTGAGATGAGAATGTAAAAATGTAAGGTAACAATTAATTGAAATTTTGAATAAAAATTATAGATTAATGCTTAAAAGAGTATCTGAATTCAATTTTCAAAAGTATATCTAAATATTATGTTTCAAGTTTTTTTTAAATTAGTATAAAAAGTTGTTAAAACTTCAAATTTGCAGAAATGAAATTTCAAGTTTAAAAAAATATATGACAAAAATTATTTTAATGTTTCAATGAAAATAATTGTTTAATGCATTTTATGTTGTAAACTGGCTAATTAAATATTAAATGATTAATTTTTGTCGCAATATTAAATTAGGTAAAGATTTAATTTTAATTTTTTTCTTTTAAATAACAAATATTGATCATTTATTTTAAGGTCATGTAATTGAATATTGGCTATAATTCGTATATTAAAAGTTTATTTACATTTGTCATATTTCTATTACAATAATATAAGTTTTAGAAATGTTTGTGCTGTTTTGAAATGAGTATCTGAATTCCATTTTGAAAATTATATGTAAATGTTTAAATTTGTTAGAAAATCTGGAAGTGGTCGTTCGATTTTAATGAAAATTTGTGAAAATATAGTGCTATATAAGATATATTTTGGCCCCGATGGATTTAAAAAAGTGAGATTTTGGTAGGTACGCCGTATTGAATTATTGCTTGGCTTATTTTTTTTTAATTCTCGACATTTCCGAAACCGATGCTTGAATTTTGTTGAAATTTTTGAAGATATCAGAGATGAAATTATACACTTTTAAGCTATAAAAATTTACATAAATATTGTGCAATTTTGTCTGAATAAGAGTCCAAACAAATTATTTATTCAATTTTTCCTCCAACATCTCTTTTTAATTTTCGTTAAATGAGGATATATATGTAATCAACTTTCATAAAAAAAAAACGATGGAGACTCTTCTGGTTACAGAGATATCCTTATTTTGTTTTATCTTCTTGGAAAATTTGTTGCTATCCTTAGCGTGACTTGGGTTTAAAACTTAGGGGTTCGTGACAAACATGTTCTGTTAACAAACACTAAATATTATAGATTACTCGATAAAGTGATACTTGATCAAGAAAATATGTCTCCCGATATTATTTGTTTATTTTAGAAACAAATTATGTAGACAAATTCCCAATGTGGATATTGAAGTAAAGAAGTGTTATCTCCTAATTATCCCTAGATTATATTGCCAGTAAAGCTTAGTGTTGAAAATATGTTATTCGATATTATTTATTAGATTTAGAAACAAATTATATAAACAAATGATCACGATAGACATTAACAGGCATAAAATAATGTCACTGCTAACACTGGCTGACTCTTGTTTAAACAATTTGTTCATGATATTAACAAATAATACAAAATGACAAACTGTTCGTACTGAATTCTTATAAATCTCCCTGAACATAAATGAAGGACAATTAAGATATAAAATTATTTGTTGTTGACTTCAAATGTTCATAATGGGAATCTTTTAAAATAATTTGTTTCCGAAATTGACATATAATATTGGGAGACATATTTTTTTGATCATGTATCACTTTATCAATAAAAGAAATTAATAATAATGCCGAAATATCCTTTACACATGAGAAATCTATAATATTCGGTGTTTGTTAATAGAACTTTGTTTAGAAGAATCATCATTACACGTCAACAATTTTTTCATTTCAAGCAACCCGTAAGTATTAAATATAATTGAATATTGGCTATAATTTTTATAATGAAAGTTTATTTATATTTGAAATTCCTCGATTCCAATTATGTAATTTTTATCAATGTTTGTGATGTTATGAAATGAGTATCTGAATTCAGATTTCAAAATTATATGTAAGTATGTTTTAAATTTTTCATTTACATATAAAGCAACAGTTATTTGAATGTTTCAATGAAAATAATTTTTCATTGATTTTTATGTTTAAAAATGATTAATTAATTACTTATTCATTATTTTTCGCAATATTAAAATACATAAACATTTAATTTTAATTTTCTTGTTAAGTTACACGAATTTTTTATTTACATTAAGGTTATGTGATTTAATATTAAAAATTTTGGTGACCCATTCTCGATTATCAAATTAAACTTTCTGCATGCTTCAGAGAAGGAAATGGAAAAATGGGAAGATTCTCTAAATTAAAGTTTAAAATTTCGACGAAAATCGGACAGTCAAATAGTGACTGCATTCATTCGTGTGTTGTTTTCCGCACATTATTAATAAAAGGTGTGAATTCGAAGCATGCTTCCACATTTTTCATTTCAATCGGAGAACAGGTGAATATTTAATTATGTTCTTGGTCTTATTTTAAAGAGGAGATTCCAAGCTTTAATTGATCGAAGTTTCAATTTTTTTAATTCAGTTCCACGAAACATGGAGAAGTAGGACTTAATATATCGCTAAGATAACCATGGAAAAAGGGAGGCATGTATATGAATTCAATTTTCAAAATTATATGTAGATTATGTTTTAATTATTCAGTGATGTATTATCGTACGCTATTGTTTTTTTAAATTACTTAAAGGTTTAAATTCAAGTGATTTCTTGATGATTTTTATTTTGTTAACTAAGTATCGGATCGGAATATAATTTAAAAAATTATAGGTAATAATATTTTGACGATTTAGCGATATTTTTTGGTGCGCTGATGTACAAACAGGGTCGTGAAATGAATATTTGAATTAATTTTCAAAATTATATGTAAATATGTTTTAATTATTTAGTAATGTATTTGGATACAATAATGTAGAATATATACATATATACATAATATATGTACATAATATATATATATATATATATACATAATATAATATACAATATATGCATAATTATATTAATTATTATTGATATTTGTTTCCGGATTTATTACGTTCGGTAAGTCGTGCACTTGAAATATTAAAATGATGTCTCACCCTTTACTGTTAATAATATTAATTGAAAATTAAATAATTCTGCTTTACGTCATTTGCTCTTCCGTGGATATTCGAAATGAGTGAGTCAGACTGGTCATAAAATGAGAGCCTCTCCGACTATGTGAAAAAAATTCTGGATAGCTCTTTAGTTTAGACCGTCTAGAAAAAGGGACTAGCTGTCTAAATTTTGACCCTCTAACTTTGACCATCCATTTTTCTCCGTGTTGCTTTTTTATAAATAAATGCAATTACAAATGTTACGTGATTGGGTCAAAAAGTCCCCCCCCCCCTCTCTTCACATAACAGACCGTAACGAATTTGCGATTCGATAAGTAATGAAGAAAATGTTTTATTTGTTTATTTATAAGAATCTAAAGAAAAATCAATAATTGCTCAAATAATTTCATACGTTTTTATCCTAGGTGATAGAGGTCGGCTAATATTGAAGAAAATTTCACAAAAAGTTTTTGTCAACAAATTTTTTAACCTTCACACAAAAATCCATTGTATCAAATTGACTCAATTTGACATTTGGGCATTGTAGATGTGTCATATGGAGTTTTTCGCTTCTTTTAAAATGTGTCGTGGATTTGTTTTGTAAATTATAGACAGATTTTCATTTAGTATAAAACGAGTAAACGACTGTACCTCGAAGGGCAAAAAGAAAAAATAGAACTTTCTGATATTTATATAGGGTAGTTTTGACTCCTAAGATAAGCCTGTTTTCGGAGAGACATAATTTTTAGCGCTATTTTTCGAAACTTACTTGAAACATTTAATATGTTAATGCGAAATAACAATAGTTGCTATGTATTTATTATAATTTTATTTATTATATATCTATATATATATATATAGATATATATGGTATAGAGTAA
>JAABKJ010002018.1:0-28986 GCA_011634705.1 Andricus grossulariae
TTTTCGTTTTTCGTTAAAAATTCAACTATTTGGTTGAAAATTCATGTATTTTGTTAAAACTTGTGTTTTTTTTTTTTGTAGAAAATTATTCTTTTTATTTGAAAGTTTATGATTTTGTTTAAAAAATTGGTTGAAAATCAAACAATTTTGTTAAAAAGTATCCTTTTTGGTTAAAAATTTAACTGCTTTGTCAAAAATTCGTCTTTTTTGGTTGAATTTAACTCAAAAATTTCAAAAATTTCCACAATTTTGTTAAGAAATCATTTTTTGGTTGAAGATTCTTCATTCCAGTTGAGAATTTATCTTCTTGGTTGCAGATCTATTTCGTTGAGTAATGGTTTTTTGTTTGAGAATTAATTTTTAACTGAAAGTATAATCATTCCATTCTGAAATTCATCATTTTAATTGAACATTCATTTCTTTGGTTGAAAATTGAACTATTTTGTTGAAGATTCAATTCAAAATTTATCTTTTTTAGTTGAAAATTCGTCTTTTTGATAACATACTTCATTACTTATATATGAATACACAGCACCATTTCGAAATTAGGATAAGCTAATTACTAGTTTCTTTTCGTGGATCAGATGCAAAGACATTGGTGCTGAACTTTTTTTTTGGAATACATTCATTGCGTGAAGAAAACCCTGAAACGAAATGCATTCTTCGCTCATTTTTTTATTTTTATTTAAATCATTTAAATAAATAGTCAACAAATCTTCAGACTTCTGACCAAGCTATTAGAAGTAGTGGTGATTTCTTCAAGAAATTGAAATCGGCTTGAGCAGTAAATATTGTGCCAGTACACTCTGCTACTTTCATCTGATTGAACCTTCATTTCTTTTTCTTCCTCGATTTCCATTGGAATATGCAGTATCCATTCCTTGCTTCTCATAATAATCAAAACGATCTCGCAAACTTTTGACCTAATTTGTAAAGGTTTGTATGATGTAGCAACATTGCATAGAACAGCAGTCAAGTTTTTCCAAAAAACAGTAGTTTCATCAAACCAATCTAAAATGTTGACCTAGAGAACTGACATAATCCCATCTTTATTAGCGATATCTCATAAAGCTTCAATAAATGCATTGTATGAATGTAAAAAAGCGTGGAAATTAAGGTTTATAGAGTCGGCTGATCATCTAGTGTCTGATAAAGGCTTTGCAAGTAATTTGAAATAGTTATCTTTCACTATATAATTTTAAAAATTTTTATCATCTATGTGTAGATGCACTGAAAAACGTTTCAACGTGCTGAATAAACATAAAGTAGCTGTTAAACAGCAATCAGTAGCAGGCTGGACCTCCAAAGAATAGTAGAGCATGGTACATAAAAAGCTAACGGACAATGTGCCAATGTTCAATCTATAAAATCTGAAGTTAAAAGTGATGACCATTTTCCAGGATCTGAATAGTCTTTCCATTCTGTCCACTTCTTCAAAAATCTTTATAAACATCTGGTATAAAGAAGACATTTTATTAGTTTCCAAACTAAGAGATTTCGTTGTCTCTTCTTTGGCACATTCTTCAAATAGAACTCAGCTTCTTTATAATGTTTGTCGTTTTCAATTATTCTACGTGCAGCATCACTCAACTTATTGTTCGATTATTATTCACATATCGCAAATTATAAAAATGATTGAACAACACTTTTTAAAACAACAGTTTGGTGCACCTAATTTGCAAACGTAGTTTAGAAACAAAAAATCCAGAGGCACAAACTAAGAAAGCGTCTAATGGACTACTTTCCTACCCAAACTAATGACACAAAGCACTCTATCACTCTAAATTAAAGAGTGATTGTTTGCTAATATTGGATAGGATCCCAATGGGCACACAAGTCCTAAAAGTTTTCCGAACACACGTCTTTTGGCGGATGTCTTGAGGACGTCCTGAGGATCTTTTAAAGACATGAAATGACCCAAAATATGTCTTGAAGTCACATTGCGCAGAGGTACTTTCTAAGGACGTCCTTAGTATATCCCAGTACCTACTGCGATGAGATCTAACTGAAAAATAACAGTGAAATTTCGCTACAACAGAATGGAAACCCACTCCCAGGAATTTAGAGAACAAAGTCAGTTTAAAGATACCCAATCAAGGGTAAACTTGTGCTTCCTGTCAAAAATATTTCTTTGGTTTCTAAAGAAACACGTTCAACCAATACACAAAAGTTCATACTTGATTAAATATGTTAAAATTGACTTTGCCCAAATGCTGTCCACTACGTGGGCTGTCTCTCTCCTAAATGGGATGATGTTTTATCCGATCCGATGCATGAGCGGGTAGAGGGGACTCATATGATTATACTTGAAAGAAGAAATTTGGCAATATCGACTTGGAGGAATTGGGAAAGAAACGAAGCCATTCCGCCTAATAGCCATCGGTTGTCCCAGCAGTTGGACAAAAACATGTGCATCGCCATCCTATCTATGTTTGTATACCAAGCAAGAGCGTGCCATAAAAATCTCACAGGACGAGTAGTCACCCTGCGCCGGATCGCGTCGCGTCGCATCGCGTATATAGCGTGAGAGCGACGCGACGTAATAATAAGACCCGTTGGCCAGTTTTTTAAACCCCCTCCTCCTTCCACCTTCTTCACCCTCCACCTGTCCTGCTTGGGCCTCTTGGGCTGCCGAGTGGACCCCCGCGCATCATTCATTCTCTCTCTCTATCTCTCCCTCCCTCTCTTTATTTCTCGTACTCTCCTCTTGTCTGCCCGTTGTATTAATTTATACGCGATACGTGTGTGCACGCCGCGTTTTTCTCCCTGTTCCACGAAATTTGCAAGAAACTAGTCAGTACACCCTGACCGTTTACTGACTCTCCTCTGCAGAAAGGTATGTCGGCCTGTCAGAAGAGGGGTAGCGTTATTTCAAATTATAGATCTCATAGTGGATTATAAAGTGGATTTTTCTGAAAAAATTCTACTGCCTCGCGATTGACCGGTTAAACGTTTAAACAATTCGAATAATTTCTTCGTTTAATCGTTTGAACAATATAATATTCAAAATTCAAGCATAACAGACATTTTCTATTTTCAAAACTATTTATAACGATACGTTAATCTTTTTTTTAAACTTTTCAAAACAATACTTCAATCTATTTTGTGCAATAAATTAATTATTTAATACTTTCAATCTTTTTTGTATTATTCCCTTCTTTTAGGGTAATAAATAGAAAAGAGTAAACTCATTTTACTTTTGAAAATGCTATGAAATTCAGATTTCGCGATTATGTGCGACTTTAGTTTGTCCTCCAAACCAATAGATGGCGCTGAAAATCGTGTACGCAAAAATACATTACTCGTATGGCAGCTTCCACCAGTGCCATGACGAGTGGATTCTGACTTCATTTTTTTACAAGTTGAATGATTTTGGTCGCTGATATTATTATTTTTGTCGTCTGTTTAGTCAGCGCTTCCAATTTGGCTCCCCAACCGTACTGCGCATGCGTCGCACCAGCAGCTTCATTCGACGTTGATGGCGCGCTTATTTGAAGTGATTAAATATGCAAATCAATTTTTCACCATATATAATTATTAGAAAGTACAAACAAATATTAAGCATTATTTAGAATTTCAATTAGCGAAAAAAGTCTCTTCCTTTTTTTTTAATTTAAAATCAATAATTAATTTTTAAATAGTTATATCAAATTATTAATTTATCTTCCACTCTAAAACATTTTTTTTATCTGAAAATTAATTTAATTAAGTCTACAATGATGATTTATTATAAAAAATTGATTTACATATTTCATAACTTCAAAAAAGCGCGTCGTATGCATCCAATGAGACTGTTGATGCGACGCTTGCGCAGTACAGTTGCGGAGATGAATTGAGAGCACTGTGTTTAGCTTCTTTAAAAATGAATAAGTTTTGGTTTAATAATGGAGAATAAGTGAATAGTTGAAAGGGAACTGGGAAAGTGTCCTTAAGAAAAGTTAGGTTAAGTAAAATGTATTTTCAGAAAAATTATGCATCTTCGCGGCTTATAGTGTGCAGAAATTTCCTTCAGTAGGTATAGTTACTAATTAATTTAATCGGTAATTTTTACGCATTGAATTAGTAGATTTTTACTAATTAGCAGTAAACGAATCGGCGTTATTTCAATTAGTAAAAAACTACTACACCAATTAGTAGTTTTCTATTAATTCAGATTTAGAGAGTAGGCAGGAGGAGTTCTGTATCAAGATTCCTACCTTATCGACTTCGGGATCATTCTCAAACTGTAGTGGTTCATATCCTTGCTAAGTGTCACAAAATGATGTTGCGCATAAACTACTTCATGAAAATTCAAATGTTTCGTTGAAAATTCGTCTTTTTGAGTTGAAAATTAACTTTTTTATTGAAAATTCGATAATAGAAATTTCATCGCTTTTGGTTAAAAATACAACTGTTTGCTTGAAAATTAATCTCTTTCGGTTGAGGATTCAACTATATGGTCTTAAAATTAAATTTGTTGTTGGTAGTAATATAAGCTATTATATTGTTTGTTGAAAATTCAAATATTTCATGTTTGGTTACAAATTTCTCTTTTTTAATTAAAAATTCAACTACTTAGTTGGAAAAGGAACTACTTTATAAAAAATTCAATTTTTTGGTTGATGTTTCATCATTTTAGTTGAAAAACGTTTTTTTATTCAAAATTTAACTATATTGTCCAAAATTATTTTTATTTATTTATTTTTCAACTGAAAATGTAACTATTCCATGTTGGGTTGAAAATTCTTGTATTTTGTTGAAAACTCATATTTTGTGTTAGAATATTCTTTTTTGGTTGAACATCATTTTTTAAAATTAAAAATTACTTTTTTTTATTGAAAATTTAATTATTCTATTTTTTGTCGAAAATTTATCTTTTTTTTGGTAGAAATTTAATCTTTATGGTTAAAAATTCATCTATTTGTTGAAAATTGTATTTTTTGATAGAAATTTAATCTCTTCGTTTAAAAATTTAACTATTCCGTTTAATTTTTTTTCTAATTGGTTGAAAATTAATTTTTTTACTGAAAATTTAAGTATTTTGTTGAAAATTTGTTTTTTTTTTCTGTAAAAACTTCATCTTTTGGGTTGAAAATTCTTTTAAAAATTCAAATCTTTGATTAAAAATTCATGTATTTTATTCAAAGTTAATCTTTTTTTATAGAAAATTAATCATTTTCTTGGTTAAAAATTGATATTTTTGATTGCAAATTTATTTTTTGGTTTAAAATTAGTCTTTTTTATTGAAAATTAATTTTTTAAACTACAAATTTAACTATTTCATTTTTAGCCAAAAATTGGCCTTTTTTGATAGAAATTTAATCTCTTTGTTTATAAACTTAACTATTCCGTTACATTTTTTTTCTTATTGGTTGAAAATTAATTTTTTTACTGAAAATTTAAGTATTTTGTTGAAATTTTTTTTTTTCCTGTAGAAAATTCATCTTTTGGGTTGCAAATTCCTTTAAAAATTCAAATCTTCGATTGAAAATTCATGTATTTTATTAAAAATTAATCTATTCTGGTAGAAAATTAATCATTTTCTTGGTTGAAAATTGATATTTTTGATTGCAAATTTATTTTTTGTTTTATAAATTCAAATATTCCATTACATTTTTTCTCTAATTGGTTGACAATTATTTTTTTTACTGAAAATGTAAGTATTTTGTTGAAATTTTTTTTTCTGTGAAAAATTCATCTTTCGAGTTAAAAATTCCTTTAAAATTCAAATCTTTGATTGAAAATTCATGTATTTTATTCCAGATTAATCCTTTTTGGTAGAAAATTAATCATTTTCTTGGTTGAAAATTTATATTTTTCATTGCAAATTCATTTTTTGGTTAAAAATTAGTCCTTTTTATTGCAAATTAATTTTTTTAACTGTATATTCAACTATTTCATTTTTTGTCAAAAATTTGTCTTTTGTGATAGAAATGTTATTTTCTTGGTTGAAAATTTAACTATTCCGTTAAATTTTTTGTTTGTAGAAAATTCATCTTTTGGGTTGAGAATTCAATTATTTTGTTAGAAATTCATTTTGTTCTAAGATTTATCATTTTAGTTAAAAATTGATTTCTTTAACTAAAAATTTATTTATTATATTTTTTTGTAGAATTGATCTTTTTTGATGTCAATATAATCATCTTGGTTGAAAATTAATCTGTTTGGTTAAAGATTAAACTATTTTGTTGAAAAATTATTTTATTTGGTTAAAAATTCATTTTTTTGGTTCGAAGTTCGTTTTTAGTTAATAATTAGCTTTCGTAAATAAAAATATAACCGTTCCATTTTTGCTTCAAAACTGATCATTTTTAGTTGAAAAATAATTAATTTTGTTGAAAACTCGTCTTTTTTGGTTGAAGAATCAATTATTTTAGTAAAAAATTCATATTTTTTAGTTGAAAAATTTAACTTTTCATGTTAAAAATGCATATATTTGGGTTGAAAACTCAACTGCTTTGCAGGAAATTCATCTTTTTGGCTTGAAAATCAAACTTTTTGGATACAAATTTTTTCCAAATAGCTGAGGATTCTACTAATTAGTTGAAAATTTGTATTTTTTGGTTGAAATATGAACTGTTATGATTGAAAATTAAAATATTTTGTTGATGGAAATATCAACTATTACATTCTTTGTTCAGAATTCATTTTTTATCGAAGATTCATCACTTTGTTTAAAAATCTAACTATTTTGTGCAACATTCCTTTGTTTCTGGTTGAAAATTAATTTTTTAAACTGAAAATTCAATTCTTCCATATTTGGTTGCAAATTCATGTATTTTACATATGTCTAACGTATTTTTTGAATGATCCCTTATAAAACGCCCAAAGATTGTTGTCACTAAAAGTGCATTAACATTATTGACCTTCCTAGTAGGTGTAAGGTTATTTTCATACCTAAAAAAAAATTTGGAAAATTTGAAAAAAGTCAGGGAATTCCGAAATTAAGATTTTGTAGCAACCCTGACTGATGATGACTGATGACTGAATCCTGGTGTATAATTGTATACCTATAACGCATATAAATTGAACCTCCAGTCGGGCGTCCCACATTGCAGAACAGGACTGGCTTTCTAGATCTCGTCGCATAAATATTACTAATTGTTCGGAAGCCGATCGTTAATCGTCTTACATACGTCCACTTCTATCCTCTCCTGTTTCTTATATGATTGAATCATTCTTTATATTCTTTATTTATCTTTCCAGTGGTGCAAACCTCGGTACCCCAGAACGAGGCGGAATTGCAACTTTATCGAGTTATGCAGAGGGCCTCTCTTCTTGGATATTACGACACGCTTCTCGAAATGGGTATAAGCATTTACATTAATTAATTATTGCACATATCTAGATTCTTAAATCAATGCATTAAGTCTAGTTACATCGCAGCAATTTTTGTTGCAAGTATTGTAAACTTGAAGCTTGTGCGCGTGCGCCGCTATGGAGCGGCGCACGCACACGTAGCGAATAAGCGCAAGGCATAACGCACAAGAGGACACGCTTCAACGCACAAGGATCCACATAGCTGCTTCCTATGCACGTGGCTTTAGCGGACTAGCGTCAGGTGGCGTCGAGCACCGTTTTCGAACCTCAAACTGTAAATTACTTCCTCGTCTGGCTTTGATTATGGAACAGCAAATTTAAAATCGTCTGCTACAAGCGGCTGTAGATTGCACAAGAAGATTGCAGAATGCATGAAAGTTCAATGTTACGAACTTTTCGACGCCTTCTGTGATTGCATGTGAATGGTCGAGCACCTTGTGCATCATGCATTATGCGCTGCGCAAAAGTGTGTGCTTCCCGCTTTAGATACTTGGATTATTTTGATGCAGATCAAACTGATACCGTCTCGCGCACGTGCATCCAATCACAGTGAATCTCCGAGATAATATTTATCGGAAGTTGGATTAAAACGTTGCATAATTGTAGGTTTCAATCAATTTAATTGTTTGCAGCGTTTTTATCCAACTTGAGATAAATGAATTTTATACCCCCTATTTATTTGGATATCTTTTGGTTATGCAGGAGGTGATGATGTTCAGCAATTATGTGATGCTGGAGAGGAGGAATTTCTAGAAATAATGGCCCTGGTTGGAATGGCGAGTAAACCACTCCACGTTAGACGTCTTCAGAAAGCACTTCAAGAGTGGCTGACCAATCCCTGTAAGAACAAATTCTTATATTTGTAATAATAGATAACCAACCCTAACATCATTTATTCTATCAATGTGTTGAAATTTGATATTTTGTAGCCCTGTTTCAAACACCAGTGGTGCCAACATCAGCAACAACTTTGAAAACCCCACCCGTGTCTGGATTCTCATGTATGAGTCCAAGACTTCAGCAGACAAACTCATCTGCAAGTTTAACAACTTCACAGTCAATGACAACTCCTACACACGTGTCGCTACCACCTTTGCCTTGCAGAAGTGTCAGTCCTGTTGTGCCTACCTCTAATGTGGTTACACCTGTGGCCTCTTCAACGTTTAGGCATAGTCCTAGTCCTAATGCTCCTCCACCTTACACTGCTGCTCACAGTCCTGGTGTTCTGCAGGTAATTTTTCTTTTCTTACGAACATAAGCACCAACATTCGTTTGATGTAATCCTAATGATTGTCAATTTTTAATAATGCATCACCAGGTCGGAACTTGCGAGTCTTCCTGTGGAAGTGGAACTACTCCAAGTCCCAGTGGAGTTGCACCTCCTAGTCCAACTCAACCAACACCAACTCTAGCACCTTCTCAAGTTCAAAGACTCGCTGAAGCTGCTGAGCGGCTGGCAGCTTCACTCAGGCCTCTGGATCCTAAGCCCCATAATGTTAAAAAGAAGATTTGCAAGAATCTCGAGGTAGTGATGGCTATGTCAGATACAGATCCCCGCAGAATGGAAGAAATTAGGAAATATGCCGCCATCTATGGTAGATTCGATTGCAAAAGAAAACCAGAAAAGCCGCTGACTCTTCACGAAGTTTCCGTGAATGAAGCAGCTGCTCAAATTTGTAGATTTGTTCCTGCCTTGCTGACCCGAAGAGATGAACTCTTTCCTCTGGCGAGGCGAGTCGTCAGAGACTCGGGGTATCACTACTCTAAAAATCAGTAGTGAGTATAAGATAATCTTGTCTTCACCACCTTCTCTTGCTAGCTTCCTTTATCTTGAATTCCTCTCCTATAGTCTTCCAATCCATGATCCAATGTTTCCTCTTTCCATTCACATATACTGAACTTTCTGTTCTCCTTCTTTTCCTGATACATCCCAACCCTCACCTCGTTTTCCAATCTAAATCTTGCTATTCTTGAAAATCTTCTCTTGTTCCATCCCTTTTCTTGATTCCTCAATCATCCCCCAGTACCGTCTCGTATATCTCTTTTCCTAAAGAACTTCTTTCTTTGTTCTTCAAGTCTCGTCAATTCTATTGCCCTCCCTGTCCTTCTTCTCTTCACATTCCTCTCCAATCTACTTCTATCCCCTCTTTTTCCAACTTATTTTTTGCCTGTAACCTTTGATACTCTTTTTATTTTTCCTATCATTATTTCCATCTCCTCTTTTACATTCCCTTCTCCCATTTTGATATTCCTGATCTTTTCCTTAAACTGTTCTTTACCTTCCACTGACCAATACCCTCAGCCTGCTCTTTTTACTTTCGCTTCCTATCTAGCCATATTGTTATTACTCTTTTCTGTCACATTATCAATTACCGTTCCCCTTTCTACTCCTGAACATGTATATTCCCCTTCCTCATCCCCCTCCATATTTCCGTTTAGGACAAACCATCCCATCTCCTCTAGGCTCTTTAAAAATTTATTTCCCTCCCGATTCAATATCTTGTCTTAGGATTTTGTTCCTCGCTTTCCTCCCCATTCCCTTCCTCCCTTATCCCCTTCCTCCCTTATCCCCTGTGCTCGCGTTGAAATATCCTGCTATTATAAGCCTAATTTCTTTTTCATGTTCTTCAGTTAATTCTGTTACCTCCTCTACTTTCTCCTACGTATCTTCGTATCTTCTGCCTCTTTTCTCTCATCATAACCTCTTCCATGATTAATCCTTCTTTTTCTTCTTTCATCTCTTTCCTATCCTTCTTTCTAATAAATTACCTATCCTTGTTTTCTAACCCTGCTACATTCCAGGTGTCTCTTTTCGTTCCCTACTACTTATTTCCTTCTCTTCCATTCCTTTTTCTCATCATACTTTATCACCCCAATTTTTACTAACTCTTCCCTTTCTTTGTTCTAATCCAACTATATACTTATACTGTATACTCCTTTCTTCCCATGTCAAATCTTCCTCCCATTGCTTTGCCTTTTTTCTTCATCTTTGCATTTTGAACCTGCCATCTGTAACCTCTCGGTAACCTTCTCCTTACTCTTTCCCATCCCTTTTTATCTAGCCAGTTCTTCATCATTACTGTCACCTAACATTGTTTCAAATCCTACTCTTATTTTCCTTTCTTCCATTCTTTATTCTCCTTGGCTCCCGTCTCCCCACTTTTTACTAACTCTTCCCTTTCTTCGTCATAATCTCACCATATACCTTCTATCTGTATCCTTCCATATTTAATTCTTTCCTCCGATGGAAAATCTTCTATTCTCTCCGAACTTCCATATAACGCCCTTTTCTTTGTCATCACTTCTCTTTTATCCTCCCTTTTCTATAGTTTTACCAGTACCACTTGGTCTCCTCTTCCCCTTCCTTCCCTATGCTTCTCACTTTCTCTATCTCTACCTTCTCACTATCCTTTCCAACAGTTCTTCCAGTCCCATTTCCTCTAATCTTGGACCCTTTAGAACTATATTTCTTCTCTCTCTCTCTCTCTCTTTCTCTTTCTTCTGCCTTTTTACCATAGGCATTTTGCGCTATTTTCTTAAACCTATACTGCATATTCCTATCTCCTTATGGCAAATCACCCTCTATTCTCTCTGAACTTCCATATTTCTTCCATAACTTCCCTTTTCTCTGTCATAATTTCCCTCTTATCTGCCCTTTTCTTTACTTTCGGAAAAGATGTATGGATGTAAAGGAAGCTAAAGTTGTATGCAAGGACAGGAAAGTGTGGAGAATAATAGTTCATAAGAAATGTGTGATGAAGAGTGTGAGCGGAGTGAGCGACACCTGAAATGAAAGACCTTGGATACTAATGGTCCCGCGT
Organism: Andricus grossulariae; assembly: GCA_011634705.1. Classification (NCBI taxonomy): domain Eukaryota; kingdom Metazoa; phylum Arthropoda; class Insecta; order Hymenoptera; family Cynipidae; genus Andricus; species Andricus grossulariae. Next base: position 11,121 of record JAABKJ010002018.1, read on the forward strand.
GGAGAGCTTTACTTAGTGGATGTGATTAGAGTAAAGAGTATTGATCATAATATGGGATTATCAGTCAGTTTACGTATTTTTGTGTGATCTATGATACATTATGACTTTGTGAAACTCTTCGCCTGGGGTGATTGCTAGAGAGATTGATCAGCGATTTGTGTCGGAGCAGTGTTGCGGAATGAGCGTGTTACTTAAATAAGATACACGGGAATTCTAGATTGATCTAATTATAAATTTTTCGATTTTGTCTCAGTTTATCCTTGTCGAGGTCTCGTGAAAACGGCGATGAGAGCGACGCTGAAAGATCGAAGCGCCAAAAGTTGGATCTCGAGGGCGAGGGTGAGGATTCGTCGCAGGTTAGCTCGCCGCATCAAAAGAAATAGAACCAAAAAACAAATTACTAAAATACTAAATGCACCTGACCTGCCGCATTCGCATGGTCAATTACAATTTCCTAACAGCTAACTAACCGTTCGCACATCTCGTAGAGCAACATTAATCCAATAATCGTCAATCACTTTTCGACAATCCTGGAAAAAAGGTCAAGTATAGCATGACCAACGCTGAGCTAGGTTGATGCTTGTGCTTTAATCCCGAATGTGATGTTTAATCTTATATTAATTAGTAAATCCCTAGCGGACCGCGTGAATGAAAGGGTTACGCAATTGCCTGACCGTAGTGTGGCCGCCCCGTTCATTGGGCTCGTTAGGGCATATTTTCATCCTTTTTCACATTTATTCACAATTTTACATGGAACTCAACACTCTTTATCTTTTTTTATTATTTATTTTTATTTAATTATGTGTTAAAAAATTAGGAATTAAAAGCTGTGCGCATCTGGTGGCCGCACACAGCTTTTAATTTGTAATTTTTGAACACATGATTGAATAAAAGTAAATAAATAATATAAAAAGATGAAAAGAGTGTTGATTTCAATGTAAAATTGTGAATAAGTGTGGAAATGAATGAAAATATGCCCTAGCGGACTACGTGAATGACACGCGTTACGCGATTGCCCGACCGTAAGGTAACCACGTAGTGACCGTTCCGTTCACTGGCCCTGCTGGGGCATATTTGCATCCTTTTTCACATTTATTCACAATTTTACATGGAACTCAACACTCTATCTTTTTTTATTATTTATTTTTATTTAATCATGTGTTAAAAAATTATGAATTAATAGCTGTGCGCAGCAACACGTGCAATATTGTGCATCGAGTTGCCGCACACAGTTTTTAATTTGTAATTTTTGAACACATGATTGAATAAAAATAAATAAATAATATAAAGAGATGAAAAGAGTGTTGAGTTCTATGTAAAATTGTGAATAAGTGTGAAAAGGGATGATAACATGCCCTAGCGGACTACGTGAACGACACGCGTTACGCGATTGCCTGACCGTAAGGTAACCACGTAGTGATCGTTCCGTTCACTGGGCTCGCTAGAGCATATTTTCATCCTGTTTGACATTTATTTACAATTTCACTCAGAACTCAGCATTATTTTTATATTTCCATATTATTTATTTTTATTTTTAAACATGTGTTTAAAAATTGAAAATTCAAAGCTAATAATAAGAGAAAGAATAAAAAGAGTGTTGAGTTCTATGTAAAATTGTGAATAAGTGTGGAAAAGGATGAAAATATGCCCTAGCGGACTACGTGAATGACACGTGTTACGCGATTGCCTGACCGTAAAGTAACCACATAGGGACCGTTATGTTCATTGTGCATATTTTCATTCTCTTTCACATTTATTCACAATTGCAGTTAAATCTCAACACTTTTTTCATCTTTTCATATATTTATATTTATTTTTATTTATTCATGTGTTAAAAAATTAAAAGCTGTGTGCGGCAACCTGACGTGCAATATTGTGTATCGGGTTACTGCACACAGCTTTAATTTGTAATTTCGTAACACATGAATAAATGCAAATAAATTAATGAAAATATAAAAATAGTATAGGATGATAATATGCCCTAGCGGGCCCAGTGAACTGGACGGTCACTATGTGATTACATTACGGTCAGGCAATTGCTTAACCGATTTTTTCACGAGGTCCGCTGGGGATGACAATTATTGCATGTTTTTTTTTAATATATAGTGCATGCATATATACGTATACCTACATATATTAACAGGTCATCCCCAAATTATGTAAAACGATTAAAGACCAATTTTCAAATAAATGCCTGAATTTCCAACTAAGAAAGATACGTTTTCCACTATGAATGGAATTGTTAAATTTTCTGTTAAATTAATTGATTTTAAACAAAATAAAAAACGTATTTTGAACTAAACGGATGTATCTTCAGCTAGAAAAGATGATTCTTCAATTAAAAAACGAAAATTTTCCACAAAAGAATTTAATTTTAATTAAACAAGAATTTTCTGTTAATTAAGAAAATAATTTTATTCAAAATATTGAATTTTGGAGGTAAAAACCGAATTTTCTACAAAACAGTTGAATTTTCAACTTTTACAATTTATCATACTGGTGAAAAATTCGTTTCTTTGGTTGCAAATTTAACCATTTTATTGAAAATTCGATTTTTAGGTTGAAAATTAATTTTGTTAACTGAAAATTTAACTATTCCATTACTGGTTGAAAAATTAATCTTCTTAGTGGAAAATTCATCCTTTTTGTGAAAAATTCCACTATTTGGCTAAATTTTTACTTTTTTATTTGAAGAAAATGTAATCCAAAAAGGTCGAGTTTTTAAGCTTAAAGGGCAAATTTTCAACAAAACAATTGAATTTTCAACCCGAAAGTATAAATTTTTAACAAAAAAGTTTATTTTCAACCGAATAGCAGGTTTTTTTACGAAAATAGTTCAATTTTTAACAAAAAAGACGAATTTTCAACAAAACAGTTGAATTTTAAACCAAAAAAATGATGCTTTAACAATATTGTTGAATTTTCATCAAACTAATTAAATTTTCAACCAAATAATAAACTTAAAAAAAAATAATTCTCAACATAAAATATAATAGCAAACTTTTCAACCAAAAAGAATGAACATTTTCTTTTCTAAAACAAATTTCATTAAAGTTCAACATTGATTTATTTTGTTATTTATAAAATCTCAATGAAATTTTGTGGAAGGGGTGGTTGAAAATTGCAGAAACACATCTTACGTAATTTTTGGATGACCCCTAATAACTTATTGCTTCTAACATAACTAATTGCATGCATATCTATAATAAGTTTTTCACGATAAGTTTTGTGTCGCTGTTTCCAGTTTGGGTTTACGATTTGTTGAAATGAGTGGAGGGAAAATGAGGAGAGGGGAATTATAGTGAGGGGAAATGAGGGTAAGGAAAGTGAGGGGAGGGGAAATGAGGTTAGGGAAAGTGAGGGAGGGGAATTATAGTGAGCGGAAATGAGGGTAGGGAAAGTGAGGAGAGGGGAATCATAGTGAGGGGAAATGAGGCATGGGGAAATGAGGAGAGGGGAGTTTGAGAAAGTGAGGAGAGGGAAATATGGTAGAGTAGGGAGAGTGAAAGAAAATAGAGGAGGTGAGTGCGAGGCAGGAAAAGGAAGGGAAATGATTATAAACGAGAGTGAGTTGGGGGGGGGGAGTGAGTGCATGGGAAGGGAAGGGAAAGAGGAGTGTTAGTTGGGGCAGCGAGGAGAGAGGAACGTAGGGAAGGAAGAAGTTAGGAAAGGTGGTGAAGGGTGGAGTGAGGTGAGGAAAAGACGAGAATGTATATGGAGTAGGCGAGGGAACGTAGATGGAGTAGGGAGTGTGGAAAAGTGAGGGGAGTGAGGGAAATGAGAGGATTACAGGTAGAGGAAGTGATTGTGAGGGGAGGTAAGACAAATGATTAGAACTGAGGGTGAGTAGAGGAGTGGAAGTGATGGCTGAGGAAGGGAACTAGGGAAAGAGGATATTAATTAAGGAAGCAAGGAGAGGGGGCAGTAGTAGAGGAATAAGTTGGTGAAGAAGGGGGGGCGAAGGGTGGAGTAAGGGTAGTGTCAGAGGGTACTGTAGGTGGAGCAGGGGAGTGAAACTATAGGAGGAGGAGATTTAAACTACTTAATTAACATCTTAATAGGCTTCATAGGTGTTTCATAATAAGTTTGCATTGTAGTTTCCAGTTAGGATTTACGATTTGATGGAATCAGGGGAGGGCAAATGAGGAGACGGGAATTATAGGAAGTGAGGAGAAGTGAGTGGAGTAAAGTGGAAGCAGGAAAAATGAAGGGAGGAAAATAAGGGGATGTAGAAAGAGTGAAGAGAAATAGATGAAGAGAGTGTAAGTGTGGTAAAGTAAGAGAAATGATTAGAAACGAGAGTGAGTAGGGGAGGGGAAGTGAATCCTGGGGAAGGGAAGTCGAGAAAGAGGAGTGTTAGTTGGGACATCGAAGAGAGAGGAACGTAGGGAAGGAAGAAGTTGGAGAAGGCGGCCGATGGGTTGAGTGAGGTAAGGAGAAGAGGAGAATGTAGATGGAGTAGGGGAGGGAAAGTGGGTTGAGTAGGGAGTTTGGGAGAGTGAGGGGAAATAAGTGGAAGGGAAGTGAGTGTAAGTGAGGGGATGTATGACAAATTATTAGAAATGAGGGGAGTGGAAGTTATGGCTGAGGAAGGGAAGTAGGGAAAGAGGAGTGTTAGTTAAGGAAGCAAGGAGAGGGGAAGTAGTAGGGAAAGAAGTTGGAGAAGGGGGGCAAAGGATGCAGTGAAGTGAGGAAAAGAGGAGAGGAAAATGTAGGTGGAGTAGGGGAATGAAAATATGGGAGAGGGAAATTTAAACTACTTATTGGTATAAATTTCCGATTTTTCCAACTGTCTGTAGCAGTTCTCTGTTCCAGATGGAATTAGATCTTCGTTGCTCTGGTACGGAAATTAATAGTTCGAATCTGAGAAGACATCGATCGTCGAGGTGACTATTACTCTTATTTTTATAAAACATACTAACAATAAAGATTAAAATCATAAAATATAATTAATTTTTTTTTAATTTCACTTTATCGACAAATTTTTGAATGTTTCAGTCCAGTTTGGAGGAAGAAGAGTAATAATGGTTTGTTCAGCTCTAATATCGAGGAAATCAGCGATTCCGATAGTCAATTTTCATTCTCAAATGAGGAATCTTCATCCTTACAAGTTGGTTAATTTTTAAGAATTACAACCTTAGTTCTAATTAATAATTAGTGGTTATTATATTTTGTTATAATATTGCGATATTTTTATTTTAGGATACGAACGATACTGAGGGAGATAAAATGGATAAGGAGAGTGATTTTAATCTCAAGGTATTTTTGATTCCTTATCTATTTAATTTAATTGGCATTATTTAATTAAATTCAAATTAATTAATTAAAAAATTAGAATGAATCATAGTAATAATAATTAAAATTAATTATAAAATTAATTAAAGACTTCACACTCTTTCCCCTAATCCCCTATGTTCCGCTTTTTTTAAAGAATTCCTGATACTCTTTGTTGGTTAAAAATTTAACTGTTTTTTCGACATTCGTCTTTATTGATAGAAAATTCGTTTGGTTCAGAACTCATCTCTTTTGCATTAAGGTTCTATTATTTGTTTGAAAATTTAATTATTTTGTTGAAAATTCTACTATTTTGTTAAAAATTTAGTGGATTGGTTGGAGATTTAGCTATTTTCTTTAAAATTTCTTTTTGTCTATAAAAACTTTTCTTTAACCTTTCTTTAATTTTTGGTTGAAAATTGATCGTTTTTAGTTTAAAATCCTACTATTCGGTTGAAAAATCATCTCTGTAGGTTGGAAATGCAATTACATTTTTGCTTGAAAGTTAAATTTAAAAAAAATATTTTATTGATTGATGATTCAAATATTTTGCTGAAAAATCCTTCTTTTTTTGTTGACAATTTAATTATTCTATTTTTGGCTGAAAATTTATGGTTTTTGGTTGGAAATTCACGTATTATTTTGAAAATTCTGTTTTTTGTTTAAAAAATAATTTTAACTGAAAATTTAACTATTCAAGTTTTTGTGAAAAATTTAGCTTTTTTATTTGAAAATCCAACTATTTGGTTCAGAGTGGATTGTTTTTAGTTGAAAATTAAACTATGTTGTTTAAAATTTAATTATTTTGTTGAAAATTTAACTATTCGGTCAAAAATTCAACTATTTTGTTGAAAGATGAACTACTTAAAAAAAAATCATTTTGTTGATTGAAAATTTAAATATTTTGTTGAAAATTCTTTTTTTTCAGTTGAAAATTAACTTTTTCAATGTAAAAGTTAACTATTGAATTTTTGGTTGAAAATTGATAGTTTTTAGTTGAAAATTAAACTATTCAATTTGTCATTAAAAATTCATCTTTTTTTATTTGAAAATTCAACTATCTGGTTGAAAATTAACGGATTTAGTTGAAAATTCGTTTTTTTTTGTTGTTGAAAATTTAGCTATTCCATTTTTGGTTGAAAATTAATGGTTTTTAGTTGAAAATTCAACTATCAAAGTTTGCAGGTTTGAAAATTCACGTTTTTTTCAATTCGCTTTTTTTTGTTGAAAATTATTTTTTTACTGGAAATTTAACTATTCAAGTTTTGGTGAAAAATTTAGCTTTTTTATTTGAAAATCCAACTATTTGGTTTGAAGTTTATTGTTTTTAGTTGAAAATTAAACTATGTTGTTGAAAATTGACAGTTTTTAGTTGAAAATTAAACTATTAAATTTTCTAGTAAAAATGAATCTTTTTTTATTTGAAAATTCAACTATTTGGTTGAAAATTCGTTTTTTGTTGTTGTTGTTGAAAATTTAACTATTCGTTGTTTAGTTGAAAATTGATGGTTTTTAGTTGAAAATTCAAATATTAAAGTGTGCAGGGTTGAAAATTCACGTTTTTTCTCAATTAGTTTTTTTTTTGTTGAAAATTAATTTTTTTTACTGAAAATTTAACTATTCAAGTTTTGATGAAAAATTTGTTTTTTTTTTAATTTCAAAATCGAACTATTTGGTTCAAAGTTGATTGTTTCTAGTTGAAAATTAAACTATGTTGTTTAAAATTTAATTAATTTGTTGAAAATTTAACTATTTGGTAGAAGGATGAACTACTTAAAAAAATCATTTTATAGATTGAACATTTAAATATTTTGTTGAAAATTAATTTTTTTAACGTAAGAGTTAACTATTCAATTTTTGGGTGAAAATTGACAGTTTTTAGTTGAAAATTAAGCTATTAAATTTTTAATTAGAAATTCATCTTTTTTTATTTGAAAATTCAACTATTAAAGTTTGCATGAAGAATCGGGTTGGAAATTCACGTTTTTTTTTAATTCGTTTTTTTTGTTGAAAATTAATTTTTTTTTACTGAAAATTTAACTATTCAAGTTTTGGTGAAAAATGTAGCTTTTTTATTTGAAAATCCAACTATTTGATTTAAAGTTGGTTGTTTCTAGTTGAAAATGAAACTATTTGTTTGAAGATGAATTACTTTTAGAAAAATTCATTTTATTGTTTAAAAATTTTTATATTTTGTTGGAAATTTCTTTTTTTCGGTCGAAAATTAATGTTTTTTGACGTAAAATTTAACTATTCAATTTTTGGTTGAAAATTGATATTTTTTAGTTAAAAATTAAGCTATTAAATTTTTAATTAGAAATTCATCTTTTTTTATTTGAAAATTCAACTCTTAAAGTCAGCATGAAGAATTGGGTTGGAAATTCACGTTTTTTTTCATTCGTTTTTTTTCTGTCGAAAATTAATTTTTTTAACGTAAAATTCAACTATTCAATTTTTGGTTGAAAATTGATAGTTTTTAGTTGAAAATTCAACTGTTTGGTTAATAATTTACGTATTTTGTCGAAAATTCTTCTTTTTTTATAAAAATTTATTCTTCTTGGTTGAAAATTACAATAATTGTTTGAAAGTTGAAGAACTTTGTTAAAAATTTATTTCTATAGCTGAAGACTCACCTCTTTGGTTTTCAATTTAATTACTTTTTTGAAAATTCGTCTTTTTTTTTGTGAATTCAACTGTTTCTTATTTAAAATAAAAAAATTTATTGCTTGAAATTGGTATAAAATTGATCGCTTTTAGTTAAAAGTTTTTGTTAACCAAATTCATCTTTGTTTGGCTTTTTGGTTGAAAATTCATATATCTTGTTGAAAATTCCTCTTTTTGCTGGAGAATTAATTTTTTTGGTTGAAAATTAATTAATTTGATTTAAATTTGAACTAATTTGTTGAAAATGTATTTTATCAGATGAAAATTCATCCCTTAGGCTGAAAATTTAACTATTGTGTTGAAAATTCAACTCTCTTCTGAAAAATTTGTCTCTTTTTCTTGGAATTTCAATTATTGGGTTATTCGGAAAAATCATTTCTTTTTGTAGCAATTTTTTTTTTTTATGAAAATGTAACTATTTTTAATGTTGTCGAAAATGCAATATATTTTGACTACATTGATATTTATATGGTACCCATACATTCATTATAATTTTTTTTAAGAATTCATTACCATACTTTTTCCTCATTTTCATGAAAATCGCCCTATTTTTCGAAAACTTGATATTTATACCTATTTTGTTATTAATTTTCCATTTTTTTTTCTTTTTACAGGTGATAGCATCTCGTGGAGACAATATAATTGCAGTGGCAAATCCCGCCTTAATGAATTGCAATCACCCAATAAAAGAGGAGCCAGTAGACGAAAAGTCGACCCTGTGATTATTTTTTTATTTTGTAAATTATATATATCTGTATAAGTTCCCAGATCGTGAAAAATGCAATACGTAATAGTAATTCTTATTGTAAATGACAGATCGAGTGCAATATGGTAAAAGTTTGGAATGCTCATCGCCATAAGATTAATATTAAAATTAAAATTAAAATATTAATTATTATAAAATTGTACTTAGGAAGTTTAAACTAAAAATTAGTTTTTTTCATTCTAGAATATTAAATTTCAACTTCATTTCACATTCCATGACTGCAGATATTCATATTAATTTTTTATTTGTCTGTATTAATTCTTTACCTAGAATATCCATAAGACTTGATAGATCTTTCGCTTTTATATGATAAAAGTTGTTATCTAGTTTTAGCAAAGTACTCGAAAAATACTCGTGAATGCTCGAAAACTATGAATAAATAATGATAATAATAAGTTGCGAAATTGCATTTGTAAATAATATTATATGATGATGAATACAAAGTGAGAATTTTGCAATTTTTATTTTTCATTTCCAATTGAAACCAAATTTATCGATTTTTTGGAAATAGTTTTTACAATATGAAATTTAGTATTATATGTACGATATTGTATACTTGGAAAGCTTTTTTTTATTTTTTTATTTTATATTGTATACCACAAGTGCTTATGTATATATTTGTAATAAAACATAAGAGAAGGAAAAACTCAAGTTTTGTTTATAATGGTAAATTATAAAATGTATGCCCGTCGTACTTTTTTTGAAGGAGGGGAAGTGCCTAAGAGATGAATTTTTTATGTGATAAAATGAACTTTTAACAAAGTAGTTCAACTTTAAATCAAATTAATTAATTTTCAACCAAAAAAATTAATTTTCCAGCAAAAAGAGAAATTTTCAACAAAATATATGAATTTTCAACCAAAAACGTAAACAGAGATGAATTTGTTAAACAAAAAGTTTTAACTAAAAGCGATCAATTTTATACCAATTTCAAGCAATACATTTTTTTATTTTAAATAAGAAACAGTTGAATTCACCAAAAAAAGACGAATTTTCAAAAAAATAATTTAATTGAAAACCAAAGAGGTGAATCTTCAGCTATAGAAATAAATTTTTCACAAAGTTCTTCAACTTTCAAACAATTATTATAATTTTCAACCAAGAAGAATAATTTTCTACCAAAAAAAAAAAGATTTTTAACAAAATACATGAATTTTCAACCAAACAATTCAATTTTCAATTAAAAACTATCAATTTTCAAAAAAAATTGAATAAATAAATTTTCCGTTGAAAAAATTAATTTTCAACCGAAAAAAACGAATTTCCAATAAAATATTTAAATTTTCAATCAATAAAATTAATTTTTCTAAAAGTAATTCATCTTCAAACAAATAGTTTAATTTTCAACTAAAAACAATAAACTTTGAACCAAATAGTTGGAATTTCAAATAAAATAGCTACATTTTCCACCAAAACTTGAATAGTTAAATTTTCAGTGAAAAAAATTAATTTTCAACAAAAAAAAAACGAATGAAAAAAAACGTGAATTTTCAACCCGATTCTTCATGCAAACTTTAATAGTTGAATTTTCAAATAAAAAAAGATGAATTTCTAATGAAAAATTTAATAGTTTAATTTCCAACTGAAAGCTATCAATTTTCAACCAAAAATTAAATAGTTAACTTTTACGTTAACAAAATTAATTTTTAACTGGAAAAAACGAATGTTCAACAAAATATTCACATTTTCAATCAATAAAATGATTTTTTTAAAGTAGTTCATCTTTCAACCAAATAGTTGAATTTTCAATCTTCAAAGATAAATTTTCAATAAAACAATTGAATTTTCGACCAGCATACATGAATTTTCAATCAAATAGTAAAATTTTCAACAAAATAATTCAATTTTCAACAACATAATTTAATTTTCAACTAAAAACAATCAACTTTTAACCAAATAGTTGGATTTTCAAATAAAAAAGCTAAATTTTCCATCAAAACCTGAATAGTTAAATTTTCAGTAAAAAAAATTAATTCATACAAAAAAAAACGAATTAAAAAAAACGTGAATTTTCAACCTAGCAAACTTTAATAGTTGAATTTTCAAATAAAAAAAGATGAATTTTTAATGAAAAATTTAACCGTTTAATTGTCAACTAAAAACTATCAGTTTTCAACAAAAATTGAAAATTTAAATTTTATGTTATGAAAATTAACTTTCAACCGAAAAAAACGAATTTTCAACAAAATGCTTAAATTTTCAATCTATAAAATGATTTTTTTAAGTAATCATTTTTCAACCAAATAGTTGAATTTTCAATCTTCAAAGATGAATGTTCAATAAAACAGTTGAATTTTCGACCAAAATACATGAATTTTCAACAAAACAGTTGAATTTCCAACAAAAAAATTAAATTTTCAACAAAATAGTTTAATTTTCAACTAAAAACAATCAACTTCGAACCAAATAGTTGGATTTTCATATAAAAAAGCAAAATTTTTCACCAAAACTGGAATAGTTCAATTTTTAATAAAAAAAATTAATTTAAAAAAAAACTAATTAAAAAAAACGTTAATTTTCAACCCTGCAAACGTGGGTAAATAGGGGGAGTGGGGGGAAATGAGGGTAGGGGAAGTAAGGGGATATGAGAGGGTACGAAGTAAGGGGAATATTGAAGAGGAAATAAGGGGAGGGAAAGTAGGGGAAAATAATGGAAAGTAAGAGTAAACGATGAGGCGGAAATCAGGGGAATGATGGGTAGGGAAGTAGGGGGAGTGAGGGGAAGTAACTGTTGAGAAAATAGGTGAAGTGAGGAAAATAATAGGAGGAGCAGTGAGGGAAAATGAGAGAAGAAGAGTGGAAAATAAGAGGAGAGGAAGTAGAGGAAATAAGGGGAGAGGCTTAGGGGCAATTAGCGGACAGAAATTATGAGAAGTGAAGGCAAGCAATGAGTAGGGAAGTAAGGGGAAATGAAGATGGTGAAACGGGGGGAGTGAAGGGAAATAAGAGGTGGGTAAATGAAAGGAGGGGAAGTAGGTGAAATAAGGGGAAGGAAATTATAATAAGTAAGCGGAAATGATGGTTTTGGAAGTAGGGGAAGCGAGGGAAGAGAAAGAAGGAGAAATGTGGTGTGAATGGAGTAGGGATAATTATGGGGGTGGAGGGGAATCGAGAGAAAATTATGGTAGTGGAAGTTGGTAAATTAGAGGGAATGATGAGAGGGGAAGTAGGTGCACTAGGGGAAATTAAGGGTCGGATAGTAGGTGAATTGGGAGAAATTAGGGTAGGGAAAGTAAGGGGATATGAGAGGGTACGAATTAGGGGAAATATTGGAGAGCAAATAAGGAGAGGGAAAGCAGGGAAAATTATGGACAGTGAGAGTTAACAATGAGGATGCAATCAGAGGAATGATGGGTAGGGAAGTAGGGGGAGTGAGGGATCGTAACTGGTGGTAAAATAGGTAAAGTAGGGAAAATTATGGGAGGAGCATTGAGGGGAAATGAGAGAAGAAGTAGGGAAAATAAGGGGAGAGAAAGTGAGGGAAATAAGGTGAGAGGGAGTAGGTTAAATGAGCGGAGGGAAATTATGGGAAGTGAAGGCAAGCGATGAGTAGGGAAGTGAGGGGAAATGAAGGTGGGGAAACCGGAGCAGTGAAGGGAAATAAGAGGAGGGTGAATGAACGGAGGGGAAGTAGGTGAAATAAGTGGAAGGAAATTATAGGAAGTGAGCGGAAATGATGGTTTTGGAACTAGGGGAAGCGAGGGAAGAGAAAGTAGGAGAAATTTGGTGAGGATGGAGTAGAGACAATTATAGGGGTAAAGGAGACGTGAAAGGAAATGATGTGAGGGGAAGTAGGTGGGTTAGAGGGAATGATAAGAGAGGAAGTAGGTAGAAGAGAAATTAGAGTAGGGGAAGTGAAGGGATGAGAAGGTACGAAGTAGGGGGAATAGGAAGGTAAATAGGAGTGAAAATGATGGTTGTGGAAGTAGGGGAACTTGAAGGAGAGGTAGCGAAGGAAGGGGAATTAGGTGAAGCGAGGTAAGCGAAAGTAGGAGAAACGTGGGGTGGATGGAGTAGGGATAATTATAGGGGTGGAGCGGAATTGAGAGGAAATGATGGTAGACAAGTTGATGAATTAGGGGGAATGATGAGAGGGGAAATAGGTGCACTAGGGGAAATTGAGGGTCGGTTAGTAGGTGAATTGGGAGAAATAAATGTAGGGAAAGTAAGAAGATATGAGAGGGTGCGAAGTAGGGAAAATATTGGAGAGGAATTAAGAGGAGGGAAAGTAGGGAAAATTATGTGAAGTGAGAATGAAACATGAGGGGGGGCAGGGGAATAATAGGTCGGGAAGTAGGGGGAGTGAGGGGAATTAACTGGTGGGAAAATAGGTGAAGTAGGGAAAATTATGGTAGGAACAGTGAGGGGAAATAAGAGAGGAAGAAGTAGAGAAAATAATGGGAAAGGAAGTAGGGGGAGTGAGCGGAGGGGAATTATGAGAAGTGAAGGCAAGCGATGAGTAGGGAAGTAAGGGGTAATGAAGGGAGGAAACAAGGTGAGTGAAGGGAAATAAGAGGACGGTGAATGAAAGGAGGGGAATTAGGTGAAATAAGAGGAAGGAAATTATAGGAAGTGAGCAGAAATGATGGTTTTGGAAGTAGGGGAAGCGAGGTAAGAGAAAGTAAGAGAAATGTGGTGTGGATGGAGTTGGGATAACTATGGGGGTGAAGGAAAAGTGAGAAGAAATGATTGTGGGGGAGCAGGTTAATTAGAAGGAATGATAAGAGAGAAAGTAGGTGCATCAAGAGAAATTTAAGGGTCGGAAAGTAGGTGAATCAGGAGTAATTATTGTAAGGGAAGTAAGGGGATGAGAGGGTACGAAGTAGGGGAAATAGGGAGGTAAATTATAGGAAGTGAGTGGAAAAGGTGGTCGTGGAAGTAGGAGAAGTAAGGGGGAGGAGAAGTGAGAAGAGGAGAAGTGAGGAGAGGAGAAGTAGGGGAAGCGAGGGGGAAAAATAGGAGAAATGTGGGGAGGGGGAGTATAGGAAAATGATAGAGGTGAAAGTAGATGAAGTAGGGAAAATTATGGAAGGAGCAGTGAGAGTAAATAAGAGAAGAAGATGTAGAGGATATGAGGGGAAATAATGGTAGGGGAAGTAGGAGAAATGAGGGGAGGGAAATTGTGGGAAACGAAGGCAAGCGATGAGGGGGGAAGTCGGGGAATCATGTGTGGGAAATTATGGGAAGTGCAGGGAAATGATGGGAGGGGAAGTGAAAGAAAATATATGGGGGGAAAGTAGGTGAAGCAGGGGAAGTAATTGAAGGAGAATTGAGGGGAAATTATACGAGGGAAAGTAGGGGCTATAAGAGGAGGGGAATGATAGCAAGTGAAGGGAAATGATAGGTGCGGAGGTAGAAGAAGTGAGTGGAAGGTATGTGAGGGGAAATGAGGGGCGGAAAAGTAGGGTAAATAAGGGAGGATAATTAAGGGACGTTTAGGAAATGATGGGAGGTGAATTATGGGAAGTGAAGGCAAGCGATGAGTGGGGAAATGGAGGGAAATGATGGTTGGGAAGTAGTGGAAATGAGGGGAGGGGAAGTAGGTGGAGTAGGTAGAGTAGGGGAACTGGGGAAAAATTATGAGGGAAAAGTGAGGGGAAATAAGAAGAGAGAGAGTAACGGAAATAAGAGGAGAAAAATTATAGGAAGTGAGGGTAAAGGAATTATCAGAAATGAGGGGAAATCATGGGTAGGGAAGTAAGGGTGCTGAGGGAAATTAAGGGAGAGGAATTAGAGGCAATAGATAAATAAGGGAAAAGTAGGAGAAGTAGGCCAATTAGAAGAGATCAAACAGAATTAGGGAAAATTAAGTTAGAAGAAATGAGGGGAATTGAGGGGAGGAAAAATAGGTGGAGTGAAGGGAAATGGGGAAGGGTAACTAGAGGAAATGACAGGGGGGGGAATTATGGGAAGTGAGGGCAAATTATGGATGAGGAAGTATGAGGAGTGAGGGGAAATAATGGGAGGGCGAGTAGGGGAAGTGAGGGAAATGGGAGAAAATTAAAGAAGGGAAAGTGAAGGGATATAAAAGAAGGGAGCGCGGGGAAATGAGGGGAGGGGAATTATCAGAATTGAGGGGAAATTATGAGTGGGGAAGTAAAGTAAAAGAAGGGAAGTAATATAAAAATAACGGCTTAGTCGAGGAAATAAGGGGAAGTGAGTCTACTATTTTGGTTTAAAATTTAATCATTTTGTTAAAAACTCATTTTTTATTTTTTGAAAATTAATATTTTTAACTGCAAATTTAACAATTCGATTTTTCGCTGAAAATAATCTTCTTGATTGAAAACTCAACTAGCTGATTGAAAATTGAATTAATTTTTTTGGTTCCAAATTCAACTACTTGCTTGAAAGTTGAACTAATTAAAAAAAAAAAATTATTGCTTGAAAATTTATGTATTCCATTTTTGGTTAAAAATTTATCTTTTTTAGTTGAAAATTCAACTATTTTGTATCTTTGTAGGTTGAAAATTCAGCTATGTGGTTAAAAATTTAACTATTTTGTTGTAAATTTAATTATTTTGTAGAAAATTCAACTATTTTGTTAAAAATGCATTTTTTCAAAAATTAAATTTTTTTGTTAAAAATTCGTCCATCTGAATTAAACATTCACATTTTTTGGTAGAACTGTTCTTGATCGAAATTTCAACTATTTTGTTGAAAATTTATTAATTTTTTAGAAAATTCAAATATTTTGTTAAAAATTCATCTTTTTTGGTTGAAAATTCAACTATGTTGGTAAAAATTAAAATATTTTGTTGAAAATTCAACCACTATGTTTTTAAAAGTCATTTTTTAGAAAATTCAATTGTTTTGTTTAAAAATCGTCCTTTTGTATTGAAAATTCATATTAAAATTGTAATTCATAAATAAATAATTTATATTTCAATTATAAAAAATTTACATTTATTACAAAACTACATTATAAATCTGTTACACAAGTTATTAAATTATTACTAAACATAATAAAGATATAATATCAAGAATTGTAAATTATAATAAAAAAAGTTAAATTATAATGACTAGCAATCTCTAATTACTCATTATCAGTGACGAATGGGGATTTATTTTCATGATGAAAGTAAATTGACGAAGCGCATATATCCAAGACGAATTGTTCAATCTGTAATAAAAATATCAAGACAATAAAATAATACAATATATACATGCATTTTTATTTATAACTAAAAAATCCAGTATAAATTTTAAAAATTAATTGATCAAAGGACCCCTAAAAACTAGCGATTAAAAACATGCACTCACTTCCCGTAAGATTCAGGTTCAACTCCTGACAAAATCTGGGAAAGTAACGTTAAATAATTAAAAGTTGCCTAAAATGAACCTTAAAGTCTGCTCTTTAAAATTAGCCCAAGAAACTGTAAAAATGTTCTCTGATTCTTGAATTATCATAATTAAAGTCGAGGCTTGCGCAACACAAAAATTGATCGAATCATGCCCTACCCTATCATCAGTCGGTAATGTAGGTTCCTACTAGGAAGCAAATTGATTTCGGTTAGGAAGGAATCTACCTTGCCGACTGGTGGCATCTTAGCATGGACACGGACCATCATCGTCTGTCGGTAAGTGACCAGTCACTGGATTACTGTCTAGCTCAGAACAGAACCGGCCCAGGTATACTACTATATTATTTTTTTTAGGAGATATCTTGCGAGAAGTGCATATTACATTCGCTAGTTTTTTAGGTACCGTCGTAAGTCATTAAAAATGAATAATTTTTTAATTTTCATATTCAATATTGAATCTATAGGAATATTTTTCTAAGTTTTATTAAGAGAAAATATACCTTTACAAGCAGCTAAGCAATCCTTCTGGGTCATAAAATGGTTCGCATTTTTCGTACATCCTCCAAAGACGAACATTTCGCAGTCATTGGTGTCAGGATTGTAAGCATATCTTTCAAGATACATTCTGCATCTTCCAGCTTCCACGGGCAGTACGCAAGAGTCTGTCAAATATTTTCATATTATTATATTATAAAATTATGAACGAATCTGTATTAT
The DNA here is from genome assembly GCA_011634705.1 of Andricus grossulariae. Classification (NCBI taxonomy): domain Eukaryota; kingdom Metazoa; phylum Arthropoda; class Insecta; order Hymenoptera; family Cynipidae; genus Andricus; species Andricus grossulariae. The sequence goes on from JAABKJ010002018.1 coordinate 27,846, forward strand.
TATTATTAGAGAATAACAGAACATTCTTAACGACTTTTTCAGACTAGATGGAGTTATGAATTAAAAATTATGTTAATTAATTTTTTTTCTGCAAAAAAAAGATCTGCTCCATTCGCTCCGCTGGGAATCGAACCACAGAACTTCCGATTTTTCGGTCAGGTGCTTTCCCCATTAAGCTACTAGAGAGATCCATAGAAGAAACTTTATTTCAGGAAATATACACATTATTATGCTAGATGGTACCAATAAAATTTTTGAAGAAATCTGTATTATCATCAGAGAATAAGTGAATAACAGAAAATGTTTAACATCTTTTTCAGACTAGATGGAGTTATGAATTAAAAACCATTTTAATTTTTTTTTTCTGAAAAAAAGATATTTTCCATTCTTGCCGCTGGGATTCGAACTACAGAACTTTTGATTTCCGGTCAGCTGCTTTTCTCATTAAGCTACTAGAGAGGTCGAGAGAAGAAAATTTATTTCAGAAAATATACGCATTATTATACTAGATAGTACCAATCAAATTTTTGAAGAAATCTGTATTATCATTAGAGAATAAGTGAATAACAGAAAATGTTTAACATCTTTTTCATACTAGATGGAGTTATAAATTAAAAATCATTTTAAATGATTTTTTTCTGAAAAAAGATCTTTTCCATTCGCTCCACTAGGATTCGAACCACAGAACTTCTGATTTCCGGTCAGGTGCTTTTCCCATTAAGCTACTAGAGAGATCGAGAGAAGGAACTTTATTTCAGAAAATATACGCATAATTATGCTAGATGGCGCAAATCAAATTTTTTAAGGAATCTGTATTATCATTAGAGAATAATATAAAATTTGTAACGTCTTTTTCAGACTATATGGAGTTATGTACTAAAAATTATTTTAATTGATTTTTTTCTGAAAAAAAAGATCTTCTCCTTTCGCTCCGCTGGAATTCGAACCACAGAACTTCTGATCTCCGGCCAGGTGCTTTTTCTATCAGCTATCAGAGATATCGAGAGAAGAGACTTTATTTCAGAAAATATACGCATAATTATGCTAGATGGTACAAATCAAATTTCTAAAGCAATCTGTATTATCATTAGAGAGTAACAGAAAATTTTCAACGTATTTTTCAGACTAGATGGAGTTATGA
>JAABKJ010002019.1:0-28981 GCA_011634705.1 Andricus grossulariae
AAATCAGTTGATCTGGTGTTCGAATCCCAGTGGAGTGAGAGGAGAGAGATCCTTTTTTTCTGAATAAAATTTGAATTCAATACAATTTTAATTTATATCCCCATCTAGTCTGCTTGACGAAAATTATTTTTCTGTATTAGAGGATTTAACTTTGTTCGATAATGTAGATTTCCATTATTCACAGTATGCGTGATTGGATTTCTCAATGGATTGATAATTACAATCTCCGATGATAATACAGATTCCTATTTTAAAAAGATCTTCTGAAAACACTTTACCAGCGCAGGATGCACAGTTTTCAGGTACTTGTCCCAGAAATTGTATACCGTATCCGGACCCATTGTTTTCCAGTTACATGCCATTTTCAAAATCGCTGAAACGTCTGAGTCTTGATGTTAGTAGTTAGCTGTGTCATCCAATTGAGAAACTTCCATGTCTTGCTGTTGATTTTGCTTTGCACTCAGTGCACGATAGAGCCTTCTTTGATATACCTGAAGTGTTCGACTTTTCTGCCTTCCTGCACTACTCTTATCATACCGACGCACTCTAGCAGCAAGAGCATTAAGTCTCTGCCGTTGAAAGTCTTTAATCTCATCCAATATTGCTGGTGTTAATGTCTCGAGGTATTGAAGGTGGATGATTTTACTAATATCGCGTATCAGCTAACTGGTTCTATTTTCCTTCAGATATTGAGTCAATTGACCCAATACGCTCCTTACTTTGCTGATATCTGTATCGAACCTGATTATCCATGGTAGATTTCGTTCCCTTCCTGGGGCAAAGACTGTATTTATAGGCTTAATTCTGCAGCCCAACATTCTAACGACAACCAGAGTTACACAATATACAAGAGTTTGTACCTCTATGATAGTTGGTGTTGAGTTCGAATGCATAGGTAAAAACCTGTTGTTTAGATGATCTATTAGTGTACGCAGATCCTTTATGACGTACATCTTTGCCAGGGAATGCTGTTGTGTTGGCTCTACATTTCTGAACTATATTAAAGCACGACCGAAATTCCTTCCTAGGTGCTGCAGTTTTTTTTTTTTGGATTTCGCTGTTTACGTCAATGGAAACGTTATCCAAAAGCAATCTGTTTACAGATATTGAGCGTTTTTGTTCATCTAGATTTGGTTGCTGAACCTCTGCTTTTGCCTCTGGTTGAATCAGGTCATCTACCTCAGGAGGATGCAGTGGTACTGGATCATCATGACGTTTGCGCAAGAACATCAATAGCTGTTGATGTTTCACTGTTTATCGTTTGTTGCAGATATTCTTGCTGGCTAGCTTCTTGATTTGTGAGTTTCTGTCTGACCATCTCAGAGCTCACCATAACCATCATCCCGCATGCTGTGGCCCCAGCGTTGGCTCGAGGGACGCCACGATGATCCTCGGAAAGCAACCATCGTTTCAAAATATTTAAAAAAAACTCTATTGTTGTGTGTGGCTTTTGGTGTTCCTTTCAGTCCCTTTCCTCTTAGTTTTCTGCCTTTCTGGCATGAGAAACTCTGTCATTAGCAATACTACCACCAAAATAGCCGTCAAAATCATGAGAAGAAAGCTGAAGCCCTATCGTATGCCTAATTTGACATTTTGAACAAAGTCTGGTTTTTACCCTACCATCCACGGACTGGGTTGTAGCCAAGTGCATGATAGAGGGTCATACAGCTTAAGGTGGGATCCGATTCACCAGAACCTCGGTAAAAGTACATTAATAATATCTCAAGAGGTACCTGTAGTATAGGCGTATACGTGTGTGTACGCGGTGTGATGAAAGCGGTTGATGAGTGTGGATGAGCCCCAAAACTGTAAGAGTCAGTTCGGAGTCAGTCGTATTAAAAGCTTTAGATCAGGCCTGCACAGAGAGGAGAAATTTCATCGAAATTGCTCATTTGCCAGATGGGATTTTTCAACCTCTACTGGACTCTACTCATTCAACTTCAGGAGAGCGGCCACCACTCCAAAGGGAAGTGGTGATGGAACTCAAACATGTGGCCTTTGAGTCGATTTGCCCTCTCTGTGCAGGCCTGCCTTAGATAGAAATTATGTCTTCTTACTTATATCCTGGGTTCTCACAAAAACTACAGCGGCAATAAGGATAATACGGATTGTAACGTGTATATCGAAAATGAATAAAGCTTATTGACGGATAAAAAAGGCCCGGTGTGAATATAAACTTGTAACAAACAGGAAATCATCAATGAGTTAAGGAAAAGGGGTGTAGGCGCAAATGAACGGTTTAAGTTAGACGAATTGCGTCGAGTGTTGCGGAAAAGTGTAAGGTGAAAGACAGGAATACAAGTGATAGAAGTGAAACAGCGAAAGGTGACACCCTTACTGAGTACAGTGAAAGTTAATCATCTTCATCAAATAGTAGTCTAATTAAAAGACAATTGAATAAAATCATAACAATGGAATCTGCTTCAAATCTGGATTTTAGCTACTTACAGACGATTGAAAGGAATTTGTGGAACGATTCCAGTTGTTTTTCGAAGCCAATGATATCACGGATGACGGGGAAAAAGATCAATTTTCCCGATTAAGATTGATGCGAAGTGATATAGCGTAGTCCGGAAAGTATGTACACAAAAAAAAAACGAAAGAGTCGAAACTGGAAGACATAACGAATATGGTAAAGTACCTGAAATTGAAAGTGAATGACAGAAAGCAAAGAGAAGACTAATCATGACGCAATCAAAGCAGCCAGGCCCATAGCAGGGGCATAATTTCTTAAGTCTACCCACCTCCAAAATGAAAGTTGTTCGATCGAGCTAAAAATTGGCCTAATTGTAGTTCTATTAGATAGTACTTCTCACACTAAAAATTAATTGATTTTGATAATTATTTATCAAAGTATAGGGGGTACAATTTTTGGGTTTTTGAATCAAAGCCTTAGTTTCAAACATCTGTAACTTTTTTCCTATTGCCTTAAACAAAATTTCACTAGGAAGGTTTTTGATAGATTTTTCCATAAAATTTCTGTTGATCATAACGATTTTCAAAGAAAGTAAAAAATTGACCCTAATTTTTGATAATCAAAAATAAATTAGACTTTTTTTCAAATTTGACACTTTTCTTTTCTTCAAAATAGTTTTAAAAGAAAGCTGAGATTTTTTTCCTATAAGAACTCCAATTTTCAGAGTGGAAAATTAATATATCTTTGAGTAATAGAACGATACGTAAAGAAGATGCCATGATAGGGCGGGTGGCGCGCGATCTCCCCTAGTGCGCTCACGCCGAGGATCTTTGTGCAACGCTTTAGTGCCAGTTTTTTAAGTTAAGTAATATTATATGTCTTTCTGTTCGAATTTTTGGCTATAGTTTCAACAGTTGTTTTCTTTGCAGACCTCTTTTGCGGATTCTGTTTTTTGATATTCGAGCACATGTCGTGTTTCTCAGAGGACGAAAACATTTTGAGGTGAAGTTTTCCACCTTGAGTGGGAATGAATGTGCAGTACTGTAATGTACCTGATATCGTAACAGCTTTGTCAAATCTGGCTTTCAGTAACTCGGACGCTAAGGCATGATTTTCTTTGCTGCTGAAAAAAACTACGGTTTCCTTACAGTTACTCTTTGTCCACTGAAACAAAACATGAGGAGTGATTATGTGATCTTTCGGGGAACATTGTAAGCTCGAGCGTGCTGCTTGTCTCTTTATATTCGCTCCTATACTATCACATACCCACTTACCATGAGATGTACCATGGAAACGCTCTGCATTTTCCTCTCTGTGGTATTTTTCTTACATACATAGCTCTAAATACATGAATTATTTTGTTACAGTCTTTAACATTTTGTTTTATTCATTTAAAAGCCTATTGATTTACTTTCTTTCTAGAATTAATTATCAGTTCGTAAATAATAAACCTGCTACTTTCAAAACTTCTCAACACTACTATAATTGGCACTGTACAACACACTATAAGTGGCACAATGGGCTTTATAGCCTGAGCGCCAGGGGGGTCCCTATCGAGGCTGGGTGCTAAAACGGAAATTCAAACACGCCCTTGAAATTATTTATAAATAATAATATGTCCCTTTTCAGCCCCTTATGCCTATAAGATTTATCTTTTTAAGCTCTTTATCTGAATACGTAATCGGTTCTGAATTTTCAGGTCGCACGCTTGAATATTTTTACCTAATTTTTTGTATGCGACATGTACATAATCATATCTTGCAGCAAACAGATCCGATTTTTTAATAAAATGTTTATATTTTGCCTAATAATCAAAAATAAAGAAAAATAGCAGTGTCTCTCAGTGTTAGCTGTCCATGCAATTCCACATCGAGCCTGTTCACTCTTGTCAAACTCCAGTAGGCTGACACCCCGGAGCGAGTCGAATTATCGGGAAGAAATGAACCCTTTCTTTGTTAGGAGATTAAGACTGGTTAGAAAAACTGACATGAAATCATGGATTAATTTAATTTCAATTAGCAAAATTCATTTATTCACATAATTACAAGAAAGTGAAAACAGACTGATGAAAATCGGTTAATATTTCCAGTAAGAATGGAAATCTTTTGGCAATAAATAACGTATGTGCATTTTCAGTGCAGTTTTCTATCAAATTCACGCTAAAGACGCTATTTTTTGGAATTTTTTCCACATGATTAATTTTTAATCCATAATTAAAGGGTTTCCAAGTACTTCTCACATAACTTTGAATTGTTTAAGTAATTATTATTGATATAAACAATTTTTCCCTAGGACGCCGTGAAAACTTCTTATCAAACACAGTTTGTATTTATTACACAAATTTCATTTGTTTTAATATTTGTTTCTCCTTGAAACTGTCATAAGTTGCTACTTTCTGAAATAAATGACACGGTCATGAATGATCTTTTTCCGAAAAACGAAAAATGGGGGGGGGGAGAGGGTGATCACCAAAAATCGAAATTCTAATTTTCACAGATCTAAATTTAGACCACTCTATTGCTCACTCTGTACAGTGCAGACAATAAGTACTTACAGGAAATATATTTTCGTCCTGGTTTCTTTGTATTCATTATATCTTTATGATGAGGAGGTGAATAGATTAAAAAATACCCGATTTTCGACCTGGGGAAAATCTGCTGGGTTAAAAATATGCAAGCTATTATATTATTTATTTCGGTCAGTTTTTCTTGCAATTAAAGGAAAACATTCTACACTAATCCAAACCAAATGTTCAAACAAATAAAAATTGTTAAAATAATTACAAATTGTGTTTAATAAGAAGCACTACTGTTGACATTCATCAACTTTATATAATTTATCACGAAAGAATAAGTTTTCACGACTTTTGAGGGCAAAAATTGTTTCAACAAAAAATAATTGCTTAAAGGATTCAAAGTTTTTAATTAATGATTTCATAATGTCAGCTTTTCTAACCGGCCGTTATCACATAGCAAGGAAAGGGTCATTATCGTTACGGATATCAGAATGGGCAATGGGTTCTGAATTTTGAGGTCGTACGGTTGAATATTTTTGTCTACTTTTTTGCATATGTCATCTACATAATCATATCTCGCAGCATGCAGAGCCGGTTTTATGATAAAATATTTATATTTTGTTTCGTAATCAAAAACGGAAGAACAGTAGCAGTAACGCGCGGTGTTAGCTGTATACGCAATTTCTCTGCGTATAATCTAGAAAATATAATCTATAATATACACATTTTATTGTAAAATCATCTCCATGTGAAAAGTTTTTGTTTATTTCGAATTTGGTAAAAATTGAACTAATAGTCTAATTGAAAGAATTACGAAAGAAATTGTTTTCGTCTCAGCGAGTACTATATGATTACAAAAAAATTGTGAAATGATAAAAAAATGTACTATATATAAATGTTTTTGCTTCTAGTTGCAAACTTAATCACTTCATTCATTATAGCAAACATTCTAAATATAGGCGAATCCCTAAGTACATTGCTTTTTGTTGCCTGAGTATGAAATTGTTGTCGCTGCCTGGAATTAAAAGTCCTGATAATTTTGAAAAGAAAGACTAAGAATATGTAAATATATCTTTCTTTTAGTAAATATATCGAATTTCTGGCATTATATTGTATAATCACTCCCTTGAGGAGGGAATTTACCTTCCTTCTTAAACATCAGAAACTTCATAAACCTTTTTTGGACTTTTGCAATAGTATTACGTTGATAATTCAGTTGCGGTTTTCAAATTATCGCATCATATTCTAACTTAGATCTCACCAGCAAGATATGCAGAGCTAAAATTGCACTTCTATTATTACAATGTTTACAAGATCTTGTTATGAAGTCTAAGGTTTTCGAAGTTGACTTTACCAAACCGTTAATCTGAGGTTCACATTTTAGATCAGAGCTTAAGATTAAAACTAGGTGATTGAGTGTAACAACTCTCGTTAAATTCATATCTCCCAGATGGTATTCAAATTTGATTGCCTCCTCTGAACGAGAGAAAGTTATGACCTTACATTTATCAGGTTTAATCACTCGTAATATTTAGTCAAGTTTTTCTGTAGCTTTATATAATCTCTAAAGAACAATATTGTTAGAAAGATTCTGGTATTGTCCGCAAATATTAATAGTGGTGTGAGACCGCCAATTATCAAGGCCAGAATGTATATCACATAAAGTACAGGTCCTAAATTAGAACCTTGCGGATCCCTGAGGTCGGTGTGAATGATTTAGATAAGTAACCTGCATATTTTACCAAATGTTGTCTACCTATTGAAACTTATTTAATGGTATTGATTAGTTCAAGTGGAATTTCCAGCTTGCATATATTTCTTATTAACTTGTTATAAATTAACTTGTTAAGCCCTTCGGAAAATCTATATACATAGTATTAACTTGCCGATTATCAGCTAGAGATTTGAAACATATTGGGTTAACGAAGCTAAATCCTTAATCTTGGACCTGTTAGCCACGAAACCATGCTCTTCTGGGCAAAGTTGTGGCATTAAACTTTTAGTTATTTTTACAATTGAAACAAACCAGCTGTTCTGGAGCATTAACTGCTGGTTTAAGATTTGAATTATCAGTAGGAGAACCATTATTCTGCTGATCTTCTCATTACTCAAATCCTGCTTGAGGGCATGAAGCCTAGTCACGAGTTTTCTTCTTATTAAACTTTCACTGTGAATTTTTCTTAGTTCCAGATTGACTGTTTCCGTATTAATCATTCATCATCATCATTAATCATTTAATTCACTTGGGTGTCCTGTAAAATTCTGGAATTCACGCTTAGGTACCTGTCCTCGCGGCAGGTCACATATACATGCAATTACTTCTCTCACCTTCACACAAATTATGAAAATTTGCGGAAAGAACGGTAACTTGCACGAAGAATTACTCTGTGGTATTCGGGAAGCAACCTCCTGTGAACCCAATCTAATTGGTGTAACATTGGAACTACTTCGTCAAGAAAATTAATAAGTCCCTGCATGCGTCTTAATGCGTCTTACCAAATAATCTTCTCCGAAGTGAGATCTAAACTCCTTTTTGAATTTTCGCCAACTATAAAAATCTTTTTCACGATTCTCAAATTATCTGCCCGCTATTTTGTCTAATAACATTGGCATGCATAACAAGATTTCTTCATCCGACACTTGTGTAAGTTTGCTGCGGTCTTCAATTTGAGTTAGAAAATTGTCTGCGCTTAGTTTGCCGCTACCATCAAAAACTAACTTCCAATTTAAAACTATCTTGTCTAAATCTTTATTTCCGAATTTATTTCCACCAGTTGATACGTTACTGTAATTCGTTCTCCTGTAGGGAAAGCTATATCGTGGGTGGATCGCTATGAATCCTGCGTAACTTGTGCGAGAATCGACTAAGAATTTAGACTTTAAATTTGTCCTTTATTTATAATCTTGGTTATAACTGATGCTGATTGAAGTGTTTAATGCGATTTGGAATCACGCTCGCCAGATGCACATGCTTTACTTTTATACTTAGGATTATTTTCGAACATTCTCTGATTTATTTTTTTTCGTATGTGGTAGAATGAACAACGTGATCTGAATCGGAAGATAAATTTTCGCGTAATCTATTGCTTGCTCTAAGTTTATATTTTGGATCTTTTGGTTTCCTATTGAACAGGATACTAAAACCTAAAATCTAAATTGCACGGATTGTTCTGACTCAACAGATAAGCTTGTTGTCTCAGCAACTCAATAGGATTCGATGCTCCAAAAATTTGAGCAAAGTGAAATGATAAGTTTGCATGTGGCACCTACGGTTCAACTCCAAGTGTCAAGACTCAACACTCAAGGAACTCGCGATGGTGACAGTAGCACTAATTGTGCTATTTTCTGTTCGCGCTATCTTTCGGGAAGACCAATTTTTAATCATCTCAATTCTTTTACGTAATCTAGAGTATCTCACCTTTTGCGTTCCGGTTGTAGCCAATTGTAATATTTGAAGGCCATTGTTAATGTCCGGAATATCTAATTCCAAAATTAAACGCTTTAGTTCCATGTATGTTGTGGCGTTTTCGATCGAATCTAAGAGTGCAATTTTTTTCTAGGTTCTTCTAATTAAATGCAGAAAGGAAATTTCCCAAATTTTATTTTATATTCCGAATGGCCTATTGATTGTTATTTTTTTTTTCTTAAAATGCTCTACCGCGTACATCTTGCCATTGCACGAAAAGGAAAGATACGAAACTATGAAATGTACCCTGACTCAATAAAAAAATCATAAATAAAATCCAAAATCATAAGCGAGATTTTACCTGAACCGATTTGTGTCGCAATTTGAAAATATTTAGGCTTCATTGTTCTTCAGAAGATTGTGGAGGAACGGAGTTACTCAGTTGTTATTATTATTTTGATGAAGTTACCAAGATATTTCTTTATTCAAAAATTGTTTGATTATTACATTTTAATCTGAATAACTGAGGCCCCTCTGAACTTTAAACCTGCTTCTGGATTAATAGTCAATCGTGTCTAATAAATTTTTGTTCCTGAAATAAATACAAGTGCATGTTCCAATACAAATACACAACGATGTCAATTTTCTAGGTAAATGAAATCAAAATCAATATGTCAGGTTATGGCGCTCAAAAAAGCCTCAATATTATAATATACACGGAAACAGTCACGAATCTGATTCTTCTAATTGTTTCTTATTGACTTTGCTCATTGTACGCCTCAACCTGAACCACGATATTTTGAACTTCCTCTCATCTGGTGCCCTGCCACTAGTCGCCCTGATTGTTTTTGACGTTCGCGCAGATGGGGCGCAGAGATTCAGAAACCCGCCATTACTCATTTCTGCCTACACGTCTACTGCGCAACTTTACTTTCCCTCCGAGAGAGCTCGATAACCTGAACCACTCCTCGCAAAAGTTCATAGAATCGAGATCCGACTGTATAAAACTTTAAAATTTCACACGACTATCAGTTATTCATAGCTAAATATAGGTTCGAAAATCTAATATCTTTAAAACTGGATTTTAATTATTGATCAGATACAGTCGGGCGCTATTTTGTGAGGGTATTCCTCAGTCTTGAAAAAACGACAGCTCGTGAAATTTACTTTTACTCTAAATTCACCTTGACAATGTCAATTAAAATTAGTTAAATCAGGAAATAATTATAATTCAACTTATCTACAAGGAAGGGTTTTATCTGATCAATAATTACAAGATGTAGTTATTTTTGTCTATCGAAAATAACAGATTGTACATTTAGTAAAAAATAAGGGAATATTTAAATGAGAAAAACAACAATTGAAAATACGTATTACATTAAATTAGTAAAGCCCACAATCTAACCAAATTATCAAAACCTAACCCCAATTATAAAGATTTAATATAAATCTGATCGCGTGTCAGATTTTTAGTTTAGAACCTGAGAACTGTATCTTTATTTTATTTCAAATAAGTAAAAGTAAAACTCTAAGTCGCTCATCAAAAATGTCACAACCCGAGATTATTTATTTTTCAATTGTGACGCGAAAATAATGTTTAGAGGTAGAAAAGAGCATCCCTACAAGGTAAAATTCGAAGTGAGAATGCACCCTGCCCCAACCATCAATAAAAATGAACAAATACAAGTTAGATTAACATGGCAACGAGCACTCTAAGCAACGGCCAAGCATCTTAAAGTGACTTTCTAAGTAAGTTAATAGTGGATAAATTCGAATTCAAGTCTACCACGGCTCTTGACCAAACAAAAGATATCTTGAATACTATTTTCCTGTTTGTCAAAAATCAAAATTATACTTTCAATAATTATAAGTACAAACAAAGTATCGTTCAAAGCAAAGCCAAGCTGAGCAGGCATCCAGAACAAGAGTGAAGATTTTATGTGGAAGCGGCGAACGGGAACATCAGCGTTCTGTTGAAGTCACGGGTGGCCAATCCCGAAATTCTATTAGATTACATACGGAAGTTCAACCTATTGCGACCGTGGTACATTACTATGCAAATATTGTTCATAGTATTACGTTACTAATACTTGGCGGCAATAAAGTAAAAGAGTAATGGTAAACTCTCAAAGATCTTTAATAATATCGAGTCCTATTTATAATAAATTCCTTGACTAAAAATGTTCATAAAGTCAGTCGGGAATTTATATAGACAAATCAAAAACAAGAGTGTTCAGTGACGATCCTACCATCTACCGGTGCTTCCGCTGATGGACTTTCAGAATTTTCGTGAACTCAGCCATTTCCGTCACATTGATGATTGGTCGATTCAGGCCCCATGCCCTCTACGCTGATTGGCGGAATTCTAGTGCCAATTCCATGCTAGGAACTCTGATGTTCATCTAGTTCATCTAGTCACATTCCTGACAAGCTTGGAGTGAGTATGAGCGCTATATGTAAAGAGAGGCCCTAGCAAAAAAAGGAAAGACTCGAAAAGACCGCGTCGGAAAGATTCGGAAAGAAGTTTCGATTATTTCTCATTACGTCCGGAATGATTCCCCACTTTACTCTATTCGAATGTTTCCAATTTCTTTCCGAATTGAAGTTAAAAAAATATATTCACCTAATAATAATTTATTTTTATCTTCAATGAATTTTAAATTGCAATAATCCTATTGACTCCTGTTGAATCCAGCAAATACGGTTCCTAAAAACCTAAAAGTAGGGAAATTTCATAACTCAGAAAGCTTTTTCACTTTTTTACATTACGTAGATTATTGCTGCACATTATTACTTCTTAATATTTCAAATGTTCAATATTCCATTTATCAAAGTCTTATGTGTAATTACTATAATATGTCCTTCTCTATAAAATTCCTCTTTTGTATTATAAAAATAATACACTATGGAATTTAAATTGTGCTGAGCTAGACTAAATAATTAAAAGCCATAAGAAGCGTCACTTTGATCGATGTCCATATTCAGAATAAAAAATCAAGGTTTGCAGAAAAAATAACTGTGCACAATGACAGTTTACTGAAACACTGGAAGACACTACGGGATATTAAAAATATCCCAAATTTGTGATTTTAATCAAGAACCTTCAGAAAATCTCTCACAGCATCTTGTTGTCTCTACTTGTCACCAGCGCCATTTTTATCTAGAATTGTCGCTTATGTACTCGCACTCTCGCTCCCTCCCTCCCAGTTGTGCAATCGATGAACCCAATGAATAGTAAGTATTCGATTGCACTAAAATTTTACTGGACGAAAACAATTGAATGTTATTATGAAATTGAAAAAAATTCGTTAGTGAGCATCACTCTCTGCCAATGATGATGATTCTTGTAGATATTACATAAAATATAGTCACATTAAATTTCTATGATTCAAGTGGTCTTTAGTTCAATCCATGGATATAGAAATAGGAGGGGACTAGGTATCTCCCTGTGGGCCACCATCTAGATGATAAAAGTATTAAAAGGCATGCAGAACTTTTTCGCTTCAGGACCAGATTGTATCTAAACCTTCTAGTGGAAGAAGTTTTCTTCAACCCACTAATATCTGGCCCACATTTTCACCTTGTATCTAAAGTCAAAAGACTCTAAGAATTACAGGCCAATAACTTGTCTGAACACGCTGTATAAGATCTTCGAAGCTATCCTAAATGATAGGACTGTTCGGACAATCGGACCTGTGTGGTTAGAAATGTACGAACAACGCGGTTCAAAGAAAGGGAGATTGGAATGTAGTTTGGTCTAGAAAAATGCGCCAAGCTTAATTTGAAGCGAGGAAAACATAATGGCATACTCGAAGGCCCTGAGCTCGTCAATAGAAGCACTATACGACATCTTAGCGCTGGAGAGACCCATACATATCTGGGTTTGCCACAGAGCCGCATTCAGGACGTGACATCTATAAAGGATACTCTCCAATACAGATAAAAACGTCTTATGTGACGGATTTGGTCTTCGGAACTGTCGGCGAGGAACAAAGTATGTGCAACGAACATGCTTGCCGTCCCGGTATCACTTTATTTATTTGGAGTGGTTCCTTGGACGAAGGACGGGCTTAGATCCCTCAATATCGGGCCACAACAGGTTATGCACATGAACAAAAGCATGCACCTCAAGTTGTCTGTTTTGCGACTTTACATCTGACGCCGTCAAGGTGGTGGCGGAATACTAAATCTCGGAAGTCTTCACAACAGGATTATTCTGTGTACAGCACATATAGTAGCAAATGGACGAGACCCTCTTCTTAAAATGGGCAGGAAACACGAAGTGTAAAAGATCAGTCAATGTCGTATGGGCTAACGTTTGCTTTCCTTAAATCACCCGACTTGTGGGCACGCAGGGTTTCATTTTGGCGTGTCAGCATGGTGTCATTTCCAATTTTGCATACTGTCGCTACATTTTGAGCCAAGATATTTCCAATGATACGTAGCTGCAGAGCGTTTCATTCACATCCCGAGCATCTAGGATATGAGTTGTCCCACTTATTCGGGAACGATGTACATCCAAAAGCACAATACGACACTAAGAGTTCCTAATTAGCCTGCTTAAAATGACAGATAGGATCCGATAGAGACGGATAGGATTCGGAATTTCATCGCATCTATTTGGATTTTTATACGGTATTTGTGTCTGGTTTTAAATTTGGTTCTATGCGGAACTTGGTCGGTGTATACAACATTTTCTAACTGATTTTTTATCCCGTTGTATACGAAATATTTTCGTTGTCCAGTAAAGCCCTATACAGTTTTCATCGGATGCTACCCGGATACTTATACAGTTTTTGTGTCAGACTTTTAACGGTTCTATATGGAACTTAGTCGGTGCATACAATTTTACTATCTGGTTTCTTATCCGGTTATATGCGAAATATTTTCGGTGTCCAGTAAACCCCAATGCGCTTTTCATCTGATTCTATCCGGATACTTATACGGTATCCGTGTCTGGTTTTAAATCTGGCTCTATGCGGAACTTGGTCGGTGTATACAATTTTTTCTATCTGCTTTTTTATTTGGTTGTATACGAAATATTTTCGATGTCCAGCCCTATTTTATTTGACTTATCTGGTTCTTCATCCAGTCTAACCAGGTTTTCCAAGTTCTTCGTGTGCTCAACGGTTAACTACGTCCTGGCCAGGGGGCGGCCCTGGAAGAAAACCCGATTATGAACTAGCTGCCACTTACCTGCCAACCGCGAACAAAATTTCGAAGTAAACCGAGTTCGTGGGTCACACCCTTCTGACCCAGCAACGACCCACGAAGCTCGTTGTTTCTTCGTTTTACAAGGAGCCAGATAGGGGTAACCCCATCCGAATCTCGCAGGACCCGTCCCTGTTGAGACTAACAGGCCGGCCAGCTCACTTGACAAACATGAGAGAGGGAGTAGGAACTTAGGAGCGAGAGAGAGAGAAACTGTTCGGAACCCGTATACAATCTGTTGAACTAGTTTCCCCTTTTATTCAACTTACAAATTTAGAATGGCCGTGACGGGAACCACAAGCAAACCCCAGCGAAACTCACTGCAATTTAAGATAGCCGTCGGAGACACTCGCGCTATGCACGACGCCGGTAGGCGTCCATTGCCACGTGCCCACGCTCGTGGACCACGAGAGACGCTCGCCTCAACTTCTCTAGAATCTGGCCTTGAGCCGAGCATGTCGCTTCCTTTGGAGCGTCGAGGAGGTCCTGGAGGTTCCACAAAAAACAATCACTTTGCACCAAAGTACCCGCGGCCATCAATTATTCACCCCGCGTGGGCACCCGGTGCCGAGGCTGGCAACACTAATTCGTCGGCAGGTAAAACCACATACCTTTTAGACATTCCGCCAACTCTTGCTTCGACTCGTGGTCCATTGAGCCTTCGTATAAGATTTTTGTTCGGTTTCAACCGTCCTCCGTATATTATTCCTTCCTTTGCTATTCCTTTCTTTACCGGTCACACCGGAGTCCGTCGAGCCAAGATTTCAAGTGACAGGTTTTCCGTCTCCTCGATCTTCCTTCCGTTCCTTACTTGCAGGCACACTGCGTTTATCTTCTGCGGCCGTTGATTGGTTGGTTTCACGGTCTAGTGCGGTCCTTATTGGCCGCCTGGGTGCTGCTTAGAACATGACAGGTTTCTGGTGGTCCTCAACGTGGCTACCTTCTGGCCGCTTTTAATATGGCCGTGTACTGGTAGTGACCGGCCCGTACTGCCTCTCGTGGTTAGTAGTGGAATCTCGTTTCGGCGTCGGTTGTCTCTGGCCTGTGAGAGTGTGAACCCTCCTGGCTACTGATACGTAATGGCTGCCACCCAGTTTCCACTTGTTGGTTGCTCATTTTGCTTCTCTGGCTGGTGGTGCGTGATGGCCGACGCCAAGCTACTGCTCGCTGGTTACCCTGGCAACGGGTGCAGCGCGAACTCTCTTGACGTATGTGAACCTGCTGCGCCGTGTCGGTTACGTCTCCTCCTGTCGTCCTTCTTCTCTGGTTTCTGACCGGCTGTCGATACTCTGCGCAATCTGCTCAATGTTTTCGAGCTGTCAAACAAAGACCTCATGGCTAATGCCAAATATTAAAGAACAATGGATAATAACCTTGCCATAACCTAGTCGCTGTTCTAGGCTCGGACCTCGACTAGACGGTAAGTTTACTTATGTTCAATTTATTCAAGCCAGCCTTTTCTCACTTCAGGAGGTTAGGTACGGCTTCGGCGAAACCCTGGAAAGTTGTCTTACATCTTTCCGAGTTTTCCTAAAACTCCGTTACAACTCCCCCGGGCCTGGTTGAAGCCTACCGGCTGTATTGACTCGCGCTGTGGTTGCACCTCATTCGCTCCGTCAGCCTTCCCAGCCCGCCTCTCGGTGTGTTTCCTTCTTAGCGTTTCAATTGTCTCGTACAGGGGTAAACCAAAGGAAAGGGTACGAGCGGAGAAGATCCGAAAGAGAAATCAATCGAGGGTGAAAAGAAGAGAAACTATGAAGCAATCCCCTAGAAAAAAACAAACAAAATTACAGAAAAGAGAAGGAAAAAAAAAAAAAACTTCCTCCTGGCCCCCTGCGAGAAGTGTCCTCGGGTTGGGCCCACATCCCAGCGGTGTCCCCGCCCTCCGTACTTCATACAAGTGCTCCCTCCCGATGCGCCCGAATTTCGGATCCGCGGATGGCTCCGCCGGACGGACGACACTGCGCCTCTAAGATAAAAGGGCGAGTGAGGAACGTTTCCATGTCCCTGGTTGGCCTGGTTGTCCGTGGGCGGCTACGCTAGAACCCTTCTAGCTTCCGGCGCTCCTTCTTCTCTACCCAGTGTCGCTCCGCCTCTGCGCGAGCCTTCACCTTCGCCTCCTCCAGGTGTCTCCTCTCGGCCAGCTCCCGAAGTCTACGCTCCGCTTCTTCGCGGTCGCGCCGTGCTTTGGCGATTCGGGCAGCCACCGCTTTCCGGCTCGATTGTTGGCGGCGCTCCCACTCGCGAACATGCTTGGGTGGTCCGAATCGCTTCTTTGCGGTCGAGGAATCATCGCTTGTAGCCTCTTTAATCGGTGGTCTTGCCAGGCTGTCTCGATTGGAGGGCGAGTCACGTCGTTTTGGTCCTGCTTCGGCGTAGGGCACGTGGGGTGGGTCTTTTGCCATGCCGGCTGGTTTCCACAGCGTCGATGTTTCCTTTTGGACCGGTTTCTCCCGGTGAACCGTCTTCTTGGGCTGTCCTCCCCCTCCGTTGATTTCGGCTGCTTTTCACCCTGGGTTGCCGGTGGACCCGGTAGGGCGATGGTCTCCCTTCTGCCGATGGGTTTGGGGTTACCCCGGCCGGTCAACTGACGGGATCTCTGTGGGGTAGCCTCATCTAGGGCCTGCGGTATGGGGATATCCCATGTCTCCTGGGGCATTATCTCCACAACTCTCTGCCTCATCCTGCAAACTTTCTCGTGCTCTTGTCTGTCGTACTCGGCTACGGCTGTAGAGAAGGGAAATTTGATTTTTTTTTCTTGTTTGTCGTAGCTATTTTTAAATGCCCCTATTGGGGCCCCAAGATTCATGCTTGCGAAGCTGGCGTAATTCTACAGTACCCTAGGCATGCAAGGATTTAGGGGGACTATTTAGGAAGGGATTGACTAATTATTGTTCCACTACTCCCCCCTCGCTGGGCGGCCCCTCATCGTGGTAGGGAACTAGCAGCTCCACTGGATACTTTTCCACGAATTGTCCGTCCTCCGTCCCTAACTTGTATACTGATGGTCATAGAACGCGAACTACGACGTAGGGTCCCTGCCTTTTACCCTCGAATCCTCTCGTTATCCCTTTTTTGACTGAGGATGTTACCTGCGCTTTGCGCATGTCCCTGTCTTCCTCTTTAAAGACCGCGTGTCGTTGCCTTTGATCGTCGCTTACCTTTTGGCGATCAAACGCATTCTCATGGTGTAACGAGACCAGATCCTGGAGCTCCTTCAGTTTAACCATTCTTTGCCTCCACTCCTCGAGCTCTGGTGGGGGCAATTCTGGTGGTTCTTCCACTCTTCGGCGGAGGCTATTGTAATGTTTTGGTTCCCTACCTAGATTCAAGTAGGCCGGACTGACCCCTGTGATGTTATGCATGACCGTGTTGTAGGCGAACCTAAAATCCTTACGATATGCTTCCCATTGCCGGTGGTCTTGAGCTACGTA
Source organism: Andricus grossulariae (assembly GCA_011634705.1). NCBI lineage: Eukaryota > Metazoa > Arthropoda > Insecta > Hymenoptera > Cynipidae > Andricus > Andricus grossulariae. Next base: position 16,983 of record JAABKJ010002019.1, read on the forward strand.
TGCTGAGATCATCGTCTTGAGGACTTGATTCACTCGCTCCACAGGGTCCGCCTGTGGGTGATACACTGGATTGAAGGAATGTCGGATTCCGTAAGTCTTTGTCAACACTTGAAACGTTTCGTTGACGTATTCTGTTCCATTGTCTGACACGAGCACTTGCGGTGCCCCCCATCGGTTCAGAATATGGTCCTCAAAAACTTTGACGATTGTCTCGGCATTGGATTTCCTCATGGGCGACAATTCAACGCATTTAGTGTATAGGTCTTCGAATAAGACCAGGTATTCGAATCCCAATGCTGTTTTTGGCCAAGGACCCATCACGTCAGTGGCCACTACGGTCCATGGTTGCTGCACTACCCTGCGGCCTATTAGGCCAGATGCCGGTCTCTGATCAGACTGGCAGATATCACACGAACGTACCCACAGAGAAATGTCGCGATACATGCCTGGCCAGTAATACTGAAGCGAAGCTCTTCGGTATGTCTTGTCAATTCCCAGATATGCGGCTTGTGGATCGTTCTGCACCTCGTCGAAGACTTCTTGTCTCCTCTCGGCTGGTACTACAAATTTCCATGCCTCTAGGTCGTGGCACGTGGTGCAAAGCTCCTTTCCGGTGTACGACCTTGAAATCGTATTCGAGAAGGTCAAATGCCCATCGCGCCAATCGAGCAGTTAGATTATGGAAATTATGTAACCATCGCAATGAACTGCGGTCGGTAATTACCGTGAAATGAAACCCTTCCAAGTAGTGACGGAATTTTCTAACCGACCAAATCACGGCTGAAGATTCCATTTCCGTAACCGAGTACTTTCTTTCCGTGTCCGATATCGTCCTACTGGCGAAAGCGATCACCCTCTCAACGCCATCTTGCGTCTGCGTCAAAACTGCCCCGAGGCCGAAGTCGGTCTGGAGTACGAACGGAACTGCAAAGTCGGGATATGATTAAATCGATGCCGTCGCAATTTGTTCTTTAAGTTCACCGAACGTGCTTTCCTGTTTGGTTCCCCACTCCCATGGGACGTTCGTTCTAAGCAGTCTATTTAGGGGTTACGCGTCAGTCGCAAAGCGGTACGACGACGCCATCCCCCAAAACCGTCTCAGTTGTTTTATTGTCTTTGGGGCTGGGTAGGAGAAAAGAGGCTCGACCTTGTCCGGATCGACTTGCAAACCTTTTCGATTCACTAGGAGTCCAAGATAACGCACAATCAGTACCCCGAATTCGCATTTCTTTGGGTTTATGGTCAGAATGGAACCCCGTAAGCGGTCTATTACGCGAGCTACCCATTCCTGGTGGCCCTTAAATGTCTCATTGACGATGACTATTTCATCGAGGTACGCATGGACGCTAGGCTCTATTCCCGGCACTATGAGGGAGTTTACTAGTCGCTGGAATGTCGCAGGGGCTCCTGATACTCCAAAGGGCATCCTTGTGAACTGAAAAAAAAACATTTCAGGGACTGTGAACGCTGTGTACTCCCCACTATCTTCGGTCATCGGGAATTGGTGGTACCCTCACTCAAATCTAAGGCCGTTATGGCGGGTGTCCCCAGACGTCTATGATATGGGTTATTCGATCGGTTGCTGAAAGTACCTCAGAAGGGGGCTTTATAATCCCGGCAACCAGCGTGTCCAGTTCTTGACATTCCTCAGTTGTTATCTCTATGAGGCCGTAACACTGGTCTAATGTTGTCGGCTTTTCGTCCCTCCTCTCCTCTTCCAGCTCGGTACCCTCCTCGGTATAGTGGAGGACCATTTCCAGGTATTCCGCCATGTACCAAGCCCGTTTGCTCCCCCTTCATAGGGTCGTACGACTGCAACGCCCTACCCTATGTCGAAGTCGAACATCTTGAAGAAATTCAGAATACCTTGAAACTGTCCGTAATTTCTATAAACCTTCGTTAAGCCTTCTGAAATTTCAGGTAACCTCACTTTATTCCTCGCAAAATCTTTGATACCCGAAATTTCTCTAATTTCCCGTAAAATATCGAAAACCTGCATAACCTCTTTAATTTTATCGAAAAATTCTCCAAACACCCCTATTTCCTTTAAATTCTAGAAAATTTTTCGAAAATACCCTGAAATTCTGCAAGTCACCGAAAAAAGGAAGTTCCGAAATTCAGCTTAAAGTCGGCGAAATTTCTGAAACCTTCCTAAAATTTTCTTCATCCTGCAAATTATTTGAAAAAATATGAATGACGAAAATTCTTTCAAAGCCCGAAAAATTATCTAAAGAATTCCGAAAATTTCCTTAAATTCCGAGAAATTATCAAAAAATGCTTTCAAATTGATACATTTAAATTTATAATTTCAAGCTTTTTCGGGTTTCAATCGTGTGCAAAACTACGAATCTCGCCGACGTTTTGTGAACATTGCAGTTCACTTCTTCAGGGCTATAACATAACCTAAAACGTCAGTTTCAGGTCAGCCCTGAAGAAGTTAACTGCAATGTTCACGAAACGTCGCAAAGATTCGTAGTTTTGCACACGATTGAAACCCGAAAAAGCTTAAAATTTTTAATTCTGATTGCTGGTCTAAACTTTCACGTAAGGGCTTCCATTGATATCCCCATCCATTGATATCTTCTTTGGGACTAACGGAATTAGAAATAATCACTCAGAGAAATGTCCTTTTGTGTCAGAAGGATGTTTCTTGACCCAAATAGAATTTCTTCTCAAATTAAAGGTTGAGAATATTTGCATGCGTCTCAAAAAGAATCTTTTTACTTGCAACATGATCCTCTTGTGACAAGTTTCACCTAATCTTGCTTCCTGATAATTCTGTTCGTGAAAAAACGATATTCACGCGGTTCAAAACAAAACAAGCAAGAGGACTATGCTTTTAACAGAACGCTCTAGGAAGACTAAAAGATTTATTACAAACATTCTAAGGTATCTCTAAATAAAAAGTACAAGAATATTTGAATTTAAATCATATGGTTCCTTTACATAGTGAATCGTGACGCGGAATCACGTACAGAAAATTGTTCAGGATCCCATACATGGACCTGCATAGGAACCAATCTGCAAAGGCTGGCTAGTTTCTTGGTTATATCAATAGTGAGCTGAATCATCAAGGGAATTCACTCAGCTTTCGATATAAAAAGGGTTTCGGGCATGGCTTGCAGTTTCCTTGATTCTAAATCAAGGAAGTCCAAACGTAAACAGACAGAATCGCACGAACTATTTCTGTAGTATTTAGAAGCATGACGAAACCTGATGCAACTAACGCATTGAGAGGACGGCTGTCATGCTGTTTATCACTCCAGACTGAGCACCGCTACTCTCTCGGTCCCGCGGTCCTCGCATCACCAAAATACCGAAGACTTGAATTCTAGGAATATCGTAAACTAAGGATTCTTATATCGGGAGTTGTGTGTAAAAGAAAGGTGGCCTTATAGCTGTAAGCTACATGCGTTTTAGCAATGGATTTCTGTAAAGGATCCAATAAGTGTTTCTGTACAGGAACCTACGGCCTAATTTACTTTGCAAAGGAACCTGTACTAGATCATTCAAAGCTTTCTTTTTCGGTGCAGGTTCCTTTACAGGGTCATGTACAGATTATTTCACCAAATTCCTGCACAGGAACTGTTAAGATTACTTGTATAGGTTCATGTGCAGTTTCGTGTACAGGAACATGAGCAGGATCCTTCCAGGTTTCTTGTACAGCGATTTCCAGCTAGGATGCATATGTACCCGTAGCGAATATGGAGGAAATTTTTCGGCAATTCTTAATCAACGAAAAAGACCGTATATACCAAAACATTCTTTGGCAAAAAGACAATCAGACAAACGAATATTTTTTGAATACATTAACGATTGGTTTTGTCCCAGAAGCATTTCTGGCTATTCGATGTTTACATCATTTGGCTGATGAAGGGTGTCATGCTTTTCCCGTAGCGGCAATATTGTTTAAAAGATGATGTGTGCATCGTCTGACGGTTTAGGTTCTTCAAATATAAGTAAACAATTATTTCCAATATCTGTCATGGATTCGTGAATCCATGAAGTAAGTTCATTTAAGGATACGATTCATACAGACTTTGCCGTAGCAAAGGTGAGAATACAACTGAGACACCCCTTAGGGCTGCAGGGTAGGTCCATTCTGACAAGACTTTAAGTGACGAAGCCCGAAGGGACCCTTCCTATTCAAAACCTATATAAAGACTACTAATCGCATTGTCATTTCCTCTGGTCCCATACAATGGGCTCTGAGGGTCTGCTGCCTAAGCCCAGCTAATGCCGGGCACTGGCATAATACATGCAGGGATGTTTCGTCATCCCTGCCGCATTTCAAGCACTGTGTCGTGGGGCATACCCCATTTCGTGCATATCATAGTTTAAGTGATTGTGCCCAGCTAGTATCCGTACCACTGTAATTATATCTTTCTTGGGTAAACCCAGGATTACCCTCGCTCTATCCATCCTATAGGTATAACACATGATGGATTTCGCATTTCACTGTACGCAGAGGCAATCCCTCAGTGATCGGGGTGTGTTTGTGGTCAGAATTTTCAATTTTAGTTTCCCTAATCGAGTTATCTGGAGCATTTGGTTTTAGAATTTGGACACATTTACATGCAGTTGAAATTATAGTCAACTATTCACAATCTGATGGAGTGATGGGTGTTTTCAATTGGGTACAAAAGTTACCTTTTTCCTTTTTCTGGACCCAGACTCGTACACTTCTTCATAATCTGTTGTACCCTCGAGGGCAGTCATCGACTCCTCATCTGTAAAAGGAATCGGTTTGAGCGGGTTCGAATGCGTGACCATATGATTATGCTAAAACGAAATTTTAATTTTTTCTTTCCGGAGGTATTCTTGTCCTGAAAGTTCATCCGTATGGATAGGAAAATAAGGTGCAACTACATGAAAAATTACCATGGATATCTCTATGAGTAGTTTCATGGTGCCTGTAGTGGAAATTTTATCTTGTGTTACTACCGTTATTTCTATAGACTCGGCTTCGTTGATTAGTAATTCTTTGTTTAAAAATTTTAGCCTTATTACATTAATATCGGATCCCGTGTCAACTAAAAACGATGCTTTTGTTTTATTGAAATCAGGGGTTGCAAATCCTATGGCTAGATATTCTAAATTAAATTTGGGATTCCAATTTGTCAGGTTGTTCTCATGACTTGTACGCTTTTATGACGCTTCTAGTTCTCCGTGTTCGCCATAGCGTATGTACGACGAACAGAGTATTATTTTAAATGGTATTTATATGTTGGAAAAGGTGGTTGACTAATGATTTCATTCCGTGAATAGTATGGATTAGGGTATCCTGTAGTTCGCAATGAAGCAGTTGGAAAAAAAGGGTGAGGCTTGAATGTATATGGATACTCGTATGGAAGAATATGATAATACGGAAAGTTTGAACATTCTTGCGTGTCCGAAATTCTGTTTGGTTTTTGGTCATAAGTTTCATAGGGCTATGCAATCGTTGTAAAACGAACATGAGCACTAGGATTATGATCATATGAATCTAAATAACTTGGGTGAGAATATCTTGATTAATGATAAGGGTTTGAAGGATATTGCGAATTGAGCTGTCTTGCTTCGTACTCGAGCGCGACTTTTAAAGATACGTTTAAACTCAGAGGGTTACGTGCATTACTAAGCTTGCTATACTATGAGGTAAACCACGTTTGAAAGCTTTAAAATCATAATCATTGAACGGGGGTAGAAGTTGTTCAACATTCGCATATTTAACTTCAAGAGCCGCTTGAGTTCCTGATTTAAGAAGAATGACTCTATCGAAGAATTCACTAACATTTTCCTCTCGATTCATTCGAAGAGTCTCAATTTCATGTGAGTACCATGAGTCTGTTTTACGGGGTGTGAATCACTGTTTTAGGTATTTAATTAAATCATTAAGAGTCGTGAAAGTTTTTCCATGAATACTCCCTCGCGCCGCACCTTTTAATCAAACTAAAACTGCTTTAAGATACTATAGCGGGTAGGTTCTTGCCTTCATAGCTAGAGATGTTTACAAATCCTAGTTGTACGGCGAAACACTCTACCATGAATGTCATCATAGCTTCACTGAGGGTGCGATTGATATATTCAGTGAGATAAGTTTGATTGAGCTCGTGAGGCATTTTGTGTTGTTATTATTCAGAAATGAGATTGTATTACGGGAGAAATTCAAAATTAATTGTTTTAAATGAGTAATTTCGAACAATAATAATGTTTAATATTTGGAATTTTATTTGTTTATGTTTGTTAGACAGGTATTCGTGACCAACAACAAGAGCATCAGTTACTGAAGAAAAGATTAGACTATGTTTCGCTCGTGTAAAAAGTTATCTTGAAGCAAAAAATTTATTATACATAGATGCGAATCAATTTTTTAATTTTGATAAAAGTGGTTTTAAGCTGGTGCCGGACGACGATGAATGTGCAGCCAGAAAAGTATCAAAATCTAGCGGTTAGTGGGTAGCAATGAGAAGGGGATGATGACAGTTTTGTTTACTGCTTCTGCTTCTGGCCAGATTCCGCCGCCCATGGTATTGTTCGATGTGAAAACTACTCCAAGAAAAAGTACTCGGAAAAAATAACACAGGGCTGGGGTGTAGGTAATACAGTCAAAGGTTGGATGACTAGTGAAAGCTTCTATGATTTCATCACAAATGTTTTTTATAAGTGGCTTGTAGATAATGATTACATTTTTTCTATAATACTCTACGTAGGTGGTCATTCTTCCCATGTAACTCTCCCCTTGGTTAAATTCTGCAAAGGTAATGGAATAGAGATGATAGCACTGTTTCCGAACTCAACGTATATCCTTCAGCCACTTGATGTCTCATGTTTTCATCCATTGATAAAAACAAGGAGAGAATAAGCAAACCTTCTCCTGTTAAACAAGTTTCTTCACCAGTGATAGAAGTAATTGAAAATGTTAAAGTTTTGAGGAATTTTGAAGAAAAGTACATTTCATATACATTTTAGATATGTTCAAGTTAGAGGAGTCAAAAGAAGCATGGCCCGGTGAAATATCACAAACAGCACTATTTGAATGTTGATGAAAAATGAAAAAAATTGTGGTAAATGAGCTAAAATACAGATTTTTTCACATATTTCATTCATTTATAATCTATCTTTTATAATTATTTTATTTTTATAGAAGCTAGTTATGTGAGCTGTCATGAAAAATTGAGTTATGTTTTGACAAATGGTTTTGGTGAGGGAGATACAACAAACGAACAGTTACAATTCCTTGATTATGAAAGTCACGTCAACTTGCAAGAAAATATAAATTTTAATGATGCAAATATTGTTGAAAAAGTAGCAAGTGAACAGTTATGGTTGTCTAATATGGAATCTGGTCAAAATTAATATATAGAGGTGGTCATTTCAGATGGAAACGAACTCAGCAGTTTTGAATCAACAGAGATTCAATGTCCTGTTTAGAACAACCTTTCTGATATTGAAATTACATCATCTAATTTCATGACAGGTATCAAATTTTTACACACATTTTGCTTTTAAAATGAATAAAACAATTTTTCTTCAGAACAATGAATTAAAATAAGTAATAATTATTTTAGAAGAAAAAAACCTTCTCGATATACGTATATATGATAGCTTTCATGATAAGAATATCAGTGATGTTGTAGAAAATAATGATTCAATTTTGGTGAGTAATTCAAATACAAAAGTCCATGAGTCAGTATGATCCTGAAGATAAAGAAAATTTTGAAATTCGCAATGAGTGTCGAGGTATGTGTGATCTGATAAGATAACGTTAAATAATTGATTTTCGTTACATTGTATGTAAATAAAAAATTTATTAATACATCATATTATGTTTGTAGGTATGGTTTTAGATTTATCTATGGGTAGTATATTTGATATCTGATGCATTAGAATCGAGCAGTTCTCCTTGCAATTATAATATTAATTATTGCTAATTATTTCAATCGGTAATATAATCATGAGTATTAAATAATTTATACAAAAATAATTTTTCTTTATTTCAAGATAAAAAAGGTCAAAATCCGTTCCAAAATTTTGAAGATGTTTCCAAGAAACCAAAGTTTCATGGACAAGCAAAAAAAATGTAAACCTCGAGAGGCTTTTAATTTGTATGTTGTAAACGATATGTTCGATGTTTGAAAAAAATATGAAGAAAACTTGAAGGAGTAGCATATATTAGCAAGCAAGCAGAAAAATAAAAATAAGGAAATGAAAGTCAAAGAGCAAGATGTGAGCAAAACCTTTCAGGAGACCAAAGAAAGAATAACAATGGAGAAGAAACTTATTAATACTGAGATTAAGAATCTCAAACAAGCTTTAAAATCTTATATTTGACTCAAGTGATTTTCTGTCGATTGTTGTCAAAAATGACAGCTTTTAGAGAAAGAAGAATTCCACTGGTTATATTTCTTTAATGTCCTCTGATATCATCATTGTTCGACTCGATTTTCTGAAAGTGGTAACAAAATTCAAAGCGACGAGTGTAGAACTTCAATATCATCCCATTTTATAAAATTATTATCACCTGAATGTTTATTAGTTACATGCTGACTAATATCTCTATGATATTTTTCTGCAAGTCTAATTATCTTTAAATGTTCTTTTACTCTTATTCTAAGTGTACGACTGATTTGGCCAATATAAGTCATACCATAAGAACAAGTAACTCTATAAATAAGATTATAACGGTCTAACATATTAGGTTTATCTTTTCCTAATTGAATATATTTATCAAATTTATGATCAGTTATAAATACAGTTTTTATGTTGTAATTATTAAGAAGTCCATTGATATTATTTGATATTGTTCCTAAAAATGGAATAGATATAATCTCTTTTTCAACATTAACAACCTCAATATTATTATTTGCTTCTAAAATAAGTCCATCCCTAGATTCCAATTCTCTTACCCTTTTTTAATGTGTTTATCAACAAAAATATTAGGATGATTATTATAAAATGAGTGCTTTCTAACAATATTCAAATTATCTGTATTAAAAAAGGAATGAGATAATAGGATAGCCATGTCAACTAAATTTTTAACTACACCAATCTTATATCGCACAGGATGATCTGATAGAAAATTGAGAAATCTACCTGAATATGTTTTTTTATGGAACCAATTCGTGATGATACTATTGTTTGAATCCATAATTACTTCAAGGTTTAAAAAGTTGTAGAATTATTCTTTTCTGTTTCAAAAGTAAATTTCAGTCAAGAATGATAAGAGTTGAAAATCGAAAATATATAATGGAGTTTATCGCCTGGTATAATTAAAAACGAGTCGTCAACATAATGTGTGTAAGCTGGAATTTCAAAAATTTTCTTTGAAAAAGCATAAGATTCCAAGTCTCGCATGACTGTTTCAGATAACATGGCGGAAATTGGAGATCCCATAGGAGTTCCAAAAGTTTGTTAATATATCATCAAATTTAAATATTGTAGAATCTAAAAGATTTGAAAGGCCTTTTTTGAATTCTTCTAATGGTGTCTTAGTATGATAACCAATGAAACACCAGCTGTCATCAATACTTTTTAATACCAATTCCGAAGGATCATTTGTGTATAATGAAGTAACATCTAAAGATGCTATAACATAATTATTAGGAATATCAACATTGTCAATGCGTTCTTTAAAGGGTAATGAGTTTTTTACATCATAATTCTAACTAGGTAAAGAATCAGAAATTATTTTACTGAGTGATTTTCATAATACTTAAGTAGGAGTATCAACAGAAGAAACTACAGGTCTCAGTGGAAAATCTGGTTTATGTATCTTTGGCAGACCATAAATTCTTGCTAGGTTGGAATTAGTTGTAATGAGATCTTTTCTAACTATATTAAGATTGAGATACTTCTTAATCCTCCATTTATTAATCATATTGAATGTTTTTCTTCACATATTGTCTTGGCTGGTGAAATACCATTCTGAATGTTGAAATATCAACGACAGGAAATAAGCAGTTTCAAATCGATGTGTCAAATCTCATGTATATTTCCGGCTTGAATGTGGGGAAAACAGGTTAACAAAAACACGGGAACCTGTATATAACGGCCATGATATACTTTATATCCAAGGCTCTTCATAGCCAAGGTTTTTCAAGGCCAAGCCCGAGACTGGCGGTATATCAAGGTTTATCTGTACTAAATATTAGGACAAATGAGATGACTACTGGTATATATGTATGAGAAAAAATATTGACTATTCATCAGTTCAGTTTTGATTTCCTTAACTATTCATTCTCCCAAATTTCTTCATCATTAACTTCCATTTATTTGACAAAAACTAAAACAGTTACTGCTAGTCTGTTTCATCTTACCTATTTTGCATAATTCTACTCGTTAATATAATGTAGTTAATATGAAGTATAACATTCAAAATTAAATAATTTTTAATTGTAAATCTTTAAAATTGAACTATTTCCAAATTACAGATTACATGACTTTTGAATACAAATCATGAAAATTAAATAATTGCAATTCTATGATTTCAAAATTTCTTTCAAAACTGTTAGGTATTGTATGTCATCACTAACAAAATATTGTAATTACGTGTTAGTGCCTTGAAACGGAAAAGCAAGAATCATTTAAGCACTCTATTTATTTTTCTTTGCTCACGACACATATCTTGATTTCCTGAATAATCTCTACAAAATTCGTCAATATTTAAATTAATTGTAAGACTGAAATAAACTTAACTTGAAAATAGGGTCATATATCTCAAGCATGTTTCCGGCTTCAATGTGTAAAAAGCAGCTTGTGAAATACACTGAAACCTTGATATAACGGCCTTGATATACGGGCTTCCTAGAGTTAGAGTCGGCTGCATTTTATGATAAATAGGTCAAGGCCATGCCCCAGACTGGCGTTATATCAAGGTTTTAGTGTACTAATCAATAGGACAAATGAGATAAATATTAGCATATATAAGTGAAACATTTTGACTGCTCATCAGTAGTAACTTGTGACAAGTAACTTAGTTGCAAAAAAGTTACGTTTTTTGTAGCATTTAGGTCGGAAAATTTTTTTTTTTTGTTCTGAAAATTTAATAATTTTGGAAGAAAATTAAGTTGGTTTGGTTGTGAATTCACCTATTTTGTTGAAAATTCTTCTTTTTTTGGTTGAATTCAATCAACTAAGTTGTGAGATTAAATATTCATAATTTTAGTTGAAAATTTATCTCCTTGGTTAAAAGCCTTACTATTTTGTTTCAAATTCGATTTGGGGGGGGGGTGGAAAGCACAAATATTTTGTCTGGAAAATTCCACAATTTGGTAGAAAAATATATTTTTTGTTGAAAATTAATATTTCCGATATGAAAGTTCAACCATTTGGCTAAATATTCAAGCATTTAGATAGAAACTGAACTATTTTGGTAGAAAGGCCAAATTTGTTTGAAAAGTAATTTTTGTCGAAAATTCGTAAAATTCGTTTCTTCTGGAATAACTTCCATATTTTTTGTTTATAAAAACATCTGTTCGATGACGAATTTTGACCGAAAATTGAAATTACTATTAAAACTTTTAACTGAATTCATAAAAGATTACAATATACACATGAAATAGAAAATAATAATACCATTAACTTTCTCAATATTAGAATTATCAAAAATGATAATGGTACCATCTCTACTAACTGATTTCGCAGATCAAAATATTCTGGCTGCTTACCTAATTTCCTATCAAAACATCCATTTCAACAAAAAATAGCTATTATAAAGAACTTAGTTGATTCAGCTATTTCACTTTCGGATAATAAATTTCGTAACGATAACCCATAAAAGGTAAAATATTATCTTTTCCTGAATAACTGTCCACTAAATATTATTAATAAACGAATTGATAACAGATCAGAAGAACTTAATAGCCAAAACAGAATTATTAACTCTAAACAAATCAAGACCTCCACAGTATTTCAGGAATTTCTTCTCTTTTTACATTCTCAAGAATATCTCAGAGAGGTCCACTTAAAGCACTCAATATTTCCAACAGTTAACTTGAAAAAAGACGTTATTGTAAACT
>JAABKJ010002020.1:0-28981 GCA_011634705.1 Andricus grossulariae
AGTCCCACACGTTTACAAAATGCTGGTACCTACACTACTCATCTAAATGATTTAAGCATCTTGACCTACTTATTTCTATGCAACGGATATCAGCATCTTCGATAGAAAAGCAATAAATATCTTCATCAAGATGATATCTATAGGAGGGTAAGCATCGCACAAATAATACACCCAAACTTATGCCCTTCTACGCATAAGAAGATCTCAGACTTTGTCATCTAGGAAGGGATATTATATATTTTGGTAAATTCTCCATTCTCCATATTTGGGCATATGACGATTCCTCATCACTGAATGGCTGATTGCCTCACCCCAACTGAAAAATTGAAAATTTTTAAAAACCGTGACTTTCTAACTCTATTCTAAGAGAAAATTGGGCAGGAAAATAATAAATTGTTGAAACAATTATGTTAGGCATCTAGTTATCAGTAGAAAGTAGTATTTTATGTATTAGAAATAATTTGTATTAAAAAAGCCCGCAAATAATCATAATTAACGCCAGTAACTCGCAAACCCCAATTTTTAAATTATGGGGTTTTCTTGGGACCCTGTAAAACAGATTTATGAAAAATGAACAAAATTTTAAAAATCGAAAAAAAGTTTTGCTGAAAAATATCGGAAGAAGACCCTGAATGTGTATACTTAATTTGAAACCCATTGATTGATGAATTTATTTTTAGTCTATAAATTACTACGATTCCTTTTTATTTATCGTAGGCTACACGTTTTTCCTTATACTAACTTCTTTCACCATTTTTGTCGTTTTTCCATTGAAATGTGAACTGAATTAATAGAACGCAATTAGAAAAAAAAACTTTTTTTGGGTGCAAATTTATTCTTTTTCGATGACAAGTCTACTATTATATCTCTCGTTGAAAATTCATACTTTTCGGTGAAAATTTTTATTATTTGGTTGAAAATGTAATTACTTCTTTGTAAATTCAAAAATTCGTTTGAAATTTCTTTCTTAACTGATAAATCTTTCTTGGTTGAAAATATGTCTTCATAGTTTGAAAATTCATCTCTTCTAGTAGAAATTTTATCTTTTTTGGTTAAAAATGCAACTGTCTGGTTGAGCATTATTCTGCTTTTTTTCAGGATTAAACCATTTGGATAAATATTTGTCTTTCCGGAAAATAGAATCTTTCAAGTAAAAGTACTACGTTTTCAACAGAATAGTAAAATTTCCGACGAAAGAAATAAATTGTCAACTGCAATGATAAATCATTTTCTTCTTTGAAGTTTTATCGTTAAAGCTAAGAATTATTTTTTCCAGTTGAAAATTGGTGGTTTCAATTGAAAATTTAACTTTGAACGCTTAAACTTTCAGATTCTTCAGAAAATAAAATTTTAAAGTATTTTATACATATTTTTGAAAATTATGCGAGACAAAAAAAAAGGTCAAGTGACATTTTTTTCGAACTCTTTTAGGACTATAATTGTCTTTTTTCGACTTTTTTCGTATCTTCTGTCGTTTTAGCAAAAAACGTGAATTTTTGAGTTTCAGACAAAAAATTTTAACATTTCAAAAGCTTCCCAAAATTGGCAACAAAGAATCTGACAGATTTTGAAACAATTACTTTTCAATTTGCACAATTTCAAATCAATTTTACAAAAGATTCGAATTATTTTGAAAGATATTTATAAGGTTTAAAATATTTGAAAATGTTTCAAGAAATTTAAAGCATAATATCGATTTTTGAACATTTGGAAAAAAATATGAAAGGTTTTTATGAATTTCGAAAGGCATTCCTGGAAATATTTGTAAGGATTTTTTAAACATAATTTTAAAAAAATGTTATGAGTATCGTCATCCAAGTTGAGGGGTGGTTTTTAAAGTTCCTATAAAATGTATCACGTATTTTGTGAATGGCTCATGAAAAATTAACTTTTTTGATTAAAGATTCATCATCTTAGTCAAAACTTGATATTTTTGGTTGTAAATGTACCTATTTTGTCTAAAGTCAATCTTTTTTGTTTAAGAATTAAACTATTTCATTCAACTAATATGTTGTTAATGTTTTTTATCTGCATGGTCGATAATCCATTTTTTTTTTTTTAAATATTGATTATTAAATTTGTGATACACAACTTTTTGAAGTTGTGAAAAAAATCTCTCTAGCTCCGCTGGGATACGAACTCCAGATCTTTCAGATTTGCGGTCTGATGCTCTAACCAATTAAGCTACGGACGGTCGAGAAGATTTTCTTCACAACGCTTACAAGTTGAATGTCGACGTCATTCAATGTATTTGCAAGATATTCCAACATGAGTTTGATTTTATTAATTGATGTTCATTTTTTTACCACAACATTATATTATTTAAATAATTAACTGGTAAAAAAATTAACATCAATTAAAAAAATCAACCTCATGTTGGAATGTCTTGCAGGTACATTGAATGACGTCGACATTCAACTTGTAGGAGTTGTGAAGAAAATTTTCTCGTCTCTCCGTAGCCTAATTGGTTAGAGCATCAGACCGCAAATCTGAAAGATCTGGAGTTCCAATCCCAGCGGAGCTAGAGAGATTTTTTTCACAAGTTTAAAAAGTTGAGTTTCACAAATTTAATAATCAATATTTTAATATCTATTGATTATCGAACATGTAGGTAAGAAACATTAACATCATATTATTTAAATAATTCACTAGTAAAAAAATGACATCAATTAATAAAATATTTTATTTAAAATTCGTCAATAATTTCTTGCTCTAGTTATAACTTTTTGCAGTCTTTTTGACACAAATTGTTTCTAATACATAAAATACTACTTTCTACGGATATCAAGATGCCCACATAAATTGTTTAAACAATTTATTGTTGGTAGCAATTTTCTCTTATCGTTGATTTAAAAGTCGCGGCTTTTCTGCATTTTCAACATATTTTCAACTTTTTAGTTAGAGTGAGGCATTAATCAACTGAATTTAACTAAATTAAACAATTTATTAATATTTTATACTATTATCCTTTTAGAATAATTCCAAGATCTGCATCCTTTTAGCTATCTTTCCTGTCTGTACTGCTTTCCCTCTTCCCTCTGTTACTTGTGATGAATCCCTCAAAGGATCTTACGCTGCTCACTCTGAATCTCTCCTTTTCTACCGTTTTCCTATACCTTCCCCTTGCCTTCCGTTTCTTGGTCTCCTCTTTTGGTGCACGAAAAATTCCGGATCTAGATCCCTTTTTTCCTTGCTGGTACTCCATCAATCTAATTCAAACGATCTCGCCTTTTATCATTCTCGGTCTCTATCTATCGTCGCGCGTATACTTTCCTTGCCTTTCTCCCTCTCTATTCCGCCCTGCTACGGCCAGCCCGGTCCTCCCACCCTTTCACAAACCTCAAACCAACCTAACCTCAACTTCCACACAAATCTATCTCAATCCATAAAAATATCCTCACCCCCTTGTCAATCTCTCAATTAATCTCTCACAAACAAACCCTACTACACACTTCCACAATCCACTCACCTCAAATTTCACCACAAATATCAGAAAAACTCAGCATCGCAAATTCACCACTACCTCACACTTTCATGCCAGAAACGGAAGTCCCCAAATTATTTTTTTTTTGAAGATTCCGATTTTTAGTTGAAAATCCATCTCTTCGGTTGGAAGTTCAATTCTTTTGTTGAATATTGATCTTTTTACATTCTCGTCAGAGAAGATATTAGATTTGTTCAAAATTTGACACCCCCTTCCCGCCGTTTTTGTCAAATGTCCACGTTTTGAGACCCTCTGAACCCGAAAAACAGTTTTTTATGAATGCGTCTGCTTTCTGTATGTATGTATGCATGTATTTTTGAATACATGAATGTTTGAATGCATGTATTTTTGAATGCATGTGTGTACGTCTGCATGCCTCTCTGTGAGTACGGTAACTTTTGAAAGAATTAATCCATCAGATTTGCCTTTGGTATACTTTTATATTGTCGGAAACTCAAGGTCAAGTTTGTTAGCCAGCTATTTTGGATACAAATTCAAAAACAAAAGCATTTTCAAAATTTGTGATACCATTTTTCTCAAGATTGAAAAATTTTATATACGGCTATTCCTACTGTGCTGAGAGTGGAACGATTCTTCCTCACGGCTTTTTTTGATAGAAAGAAAGTGATCAGTGTTGTAGCGATTTTAAAATTAAAAAAAAAACGGAAATCAAAATTTTAAGCCAAATAACGCACCATATGAACAAAAGTCAAGAAAAGAAAAACGTTGCTCTTTGAAAGCCCTACAAGTATATCAGAATAACATTTTGAATTTTCATGAAAAATCGAAAATTCAAATTTTGATTGTACAAAAAATAATCAAAAATTTCATTTTCCGTTCAAACTATATAAAATGCGAAAAAAGATGATAACACAAAAGTTGTGCACCCAAAAATTATCTGCAAATTTGTCATTGATTACTTTTTGATGTGACGCGTAATTTTTATTGTATTTGTTAAAAAACAACATTTAAAATTTTTAAAAAATAAAAGTTTTTGGAGAAACGACACAGGCTGCGAAAAAAATGAATAGACAAAAGTTGGTAATCCAAGAAAGAGCTACCAATTTTTAATTTTTCTTTGATAGGATGCGTATTTTTAGTTTTAATTGTGAAAAATAATGTTAAAAATAAGAAATAAAATTTTTGGAAAAACAACGTAAGATACGAAAAATAATTAATAAACAAAAGCTTCTCATCCTGAATAAATCTTTTAATTTTTTATTAATCATTCTTTGATGGAACGCGTAGTTTTTCTTTTAATCGTAAAAAAAACATTCAAAATAAAAAAAATTGTGGAAAAACGACACAAGGTACGAAAAAGAAAAACTAATAGACAAAAGTTGTCAAACCAAAAAGAGATAAAAATTTATTACTAATCACTTTTTGAAAGAATTTGTAGTTTTTGTTTTATTCATGAAAAACAGCATTAAAAATGAAAAATAAAAATTGTTGGACAAACGACACAAGCTGCGAAAAAAGATCAATCGACAAAAATTGTTCACCCTAAAAAGATCTACAAATTTTGTATTAATCACTTTTTGATTGAATGCGTATTTTTTGTTCAAATCGTAAAAAATAAAATCAAGAATTTTTAAAAGAATTGTGAAATGCGACACAAGCTAAGAAAAAAATTAATAGACAAAAGCTGTTCACCCAAAAAAGATCTACAAATTTTTTATTAATTATTTTTTAGTAGGATGCGTATTTGCTGCTCAAATCGTAACAAAAAAGCACTGAAAATAAGCAAATTAATTATATAGTGAAACGACACAAGGTGCAATAAAATTTTAATAAAAGAAATTGTTTTTTTTACAGGATGCGCACATTTTTAAATTATAAAAACAATAAAATAAAAATACATTTGTTTCAATATCAATGCATATCGTTTACTGCATCTATTGTTTACTTTATTTATACGATGAAATTTTGTTCATATTAAACATTAAAAATGTTGTAAAAAGTCCGAGATGGCGGAGAGAAGACTGCAAAAATCAATCAGTTTCAAAAAAAAAAAAAAATCTTTTTAAATTTCTCAATAAATTAAGTTTTTCAGTTCTAGTGCAAGCTCATTACTTTTATATTTAAATATCAAACTAAAAGAATGAATGAATTATTTTTCAATTTTGGACTTATTAGATCATTAATTGATTTCTAAAGTCAAACTTCTCTTTCTAGCAAGGTTATTAGTTATTATTAGTTATATTCAAAATATCGCTTCTTTTAACTGTAAACATTATTTATGTTTTAGGTTTCCATCTTTTAAACTGCAAAATTATTTATTTTTTAACTCTGCCGCCTGGCAAGTGAACAAATTATTTAATTTTCCCCGTTTTTCCCCTGAGACATTATTCACTTAAAAGTTTTCCCCCTCTCATGTGAAAAATTAATATTTTCCAATTATTATTTATAATACGATATTACAAATTTATGTTTGCGTTTCTATTTGAATTATTTTACTACTAAGTTCTACTTTTATTATTATTAATCCAGAAGTTTTCAATGTTTCTATTAAAAAAAATTGCCGTCCAATTTGTAATAAAATGATTTGATTTCACACGCTTGTAGTTTAAAATTCTTTATTTTAAAAAGTATGAAACTGAAATCACATAATTTTTATCAACTCTAATTTAAAATTATTGAGCAATTTTAGACTTTTGTGGTCTTTACATTCTTTCTATGTCAAAATTCTTTATCTAGCAAAGCTTAAAAATATTCAATTGAAAACTGCAGGAATAAGCTATTTGTTGAATTTTTAATTGACCGCCATAATATTTCTTTCAAAATTTTGGACCTCTGGTGTCATTGGATGCACAGTTTTTTCAATATTTTGTTTACAAATCATATTGCGACAGCAAAATATTAAAAACGGAATTATTTTCCAAAATTAAGAAATTATTTACAATACAAATTTTCACTATTAAAAGCGAAATTTTTCACATAGAAATTTGTATAAACAACGTTGATGAACAAATTTTGGAAGTAAAAAATTGGATTTTTATTTATCGTCTCATTTTCTGCAAATATTCCTAAACATAATATATTTTTTATAATATTTAGTAATATTGAAGATACTAAATGAAATTTACGTTATGGTACAGTCCTAATTAGGTTTATATCTTTTTACTAAGGAATTAGTTGTTTTACACTAATCTTTAGTGGCTCAGTTTTCTCTAATCAAATCTGTAAAATTTCACTAGTATTTGGTTGAATTTTACCAATTTTTATTTAGAGAGACCTCAAAGTATCCTTTGGATAAGGAACAAAACTGCATTATTGGAATAATCTTCTTTAAGCATTCATGTTTATACTCATTTAAGCTGATATAATGATTATTATTCAAGGCCAATCAGTTTTACAAAGTTTGCTGAATAATTGCAATTTTCTATTGAAAATCAGGAAAATGTACGATCGAAAATCATTAAAAAACTCGAAAACAGAACTTTGTTAAAAAGTACCACTTGAGGACCCTGAATATGCGTGATAAATTTATAGCCTATATTGATCCATTCTGATTTCAGAATTGTCAGAAATTCTAAATTTTTCTGAAATTTTCTCAAACAATTATAAGTCGATGTTTTTTATTTAGAAACAGACTAGGTCACGTTTACCATTTCACAATCTGGCCTACTCATTGTTTGAATAGAGAAAAAAATATCACACTTTTGCGTCGTTTTATAAAACTTTTCTATTTTTCACGTTTTTCCTTTTTATAACCTTTTTTTGATTATTATAAACAGTTCTGAACAATTATTTTTCTGCCAAGCAACTAGTTTTCGAAAATCCAATCGTAAAATACCTCGACTACTTGAATTAGTAACTTTCTACTAATCTTTCTAGAAACTTCTAAATGCCAAAATTATTTAAGAATAGGAGAAATCAGAAGACATTTCACAAAATAGAATAAATTCTTTCAAATAAAATTAACGTAGGTATTGATGCAATTCTTAACCAAGAAGATTAATTTTCTACCAAAGAGACGAATTTTTAACCAGAGGTGAATTTTCAACTAAATAATGAATCTTGTTGAATTCTCATGACGAAAAGACCAATTTTTCATCAAAAAGTTTAATTTTCAACCTGAAAATATGAAGTTTCAACAAAAAGGTTGATTTGGAAGTAAGTAGTTCATTTTTTTTACCAAAGTAATTGATTATTCAACCCGAAAGGACGAATTTTCAACAAAATAGTTACATTACCAACCAAAAAAGATGAATTACCAACGAAAAATGTATAAGTTGATATTTCATGGTAAAAAGATTTGTTTGAAGTTTAGCTTCCTTTTCTACTCAATTGTTAAATTTTCAAGCGAAAACGATGAATTTTCAACAAATCTGTTGAGTTATCAACCAAAACAAGACTGTTCACCAATATTGTTGAATTTACTACAAAATAATTATCTTTGGAACCAAAGAATAATAATTTTTAGACAAAAAACATGAATTATATTATGCACGAAAAATGTAATAGTTGATATTTCATCAAAAGAGGTTTTTTTTTAACTGCCGCATTGAACCAAAAAGACGAATTTCTAACAAAATAAGTGAATTTTCAACTAAAAAGTTTTTAGTCAAGAGAGAAAAAAATTTAAACCAAATTGTTGAACTTCGAAGCCAAAAATACAAATTTTTTGTAAAACAGTTGAATTTTTAATGAAAAAATGTGAATTTTCTTCCAAATAGTTGAATTTTGAACAAAAAAAAAGAAAATTTACAACAAAATAGATGAATTTTCAACCAAAAGCAATATCGTTTTAACAAAATTGTTGAATTTTCAACCAGAAAATATAAATTCTTAGCAAACAATGTAACAGTTGATATTTCTGCCAGAAATTTTTTAAATCTTTATATCGAAAACAATCGATTTCAACGAAAATATTAATTGTGTACCAAATAGTTCCAATTTCCACTAAAATAATTGACTCTTCAACCTGAGAGGAACAATTTTCAACAAAATATTAGAATAAAGTAAATTTAAAAAAAGTCAACTAAATTCTGTAATTTTCAAGCCAGAAAGGCAAATTTTCTATAAAGCTTCTGAGGTTTCAAGCCACAAATATGAATTTTATAAGAAAAAGTTAATTTTCAGCCAAGTTGTAGAATGTTCAACAAAAGACTTGCATTTGCAACAAAAAATTTTTTGAATTCTTATTATGGAGTTCTTGTTAAATAGTTGAACATTTTATGCATTGTTTGAAAAATGTATTATTTAAAACTCATACTGTTTTTCCATTTCATTATTGAAGTTTAATATATGATTCTAAATGATTTGACAAATATTGCAAACATTTCACAAAAATTTCAAAGATTTCAAACATTTAAACAGTTTTTACAAATATTGAAATAATTTCACAAACGTTCCAAAGGGTTCAGAAAGATTTGAAAAAAATTTACAAGGATTTCAGCGATTTCAAAAGATATCACAAGGATTTCAAAGACTGTAGTTATTAGGAATCAAACTTTGAAAATCGAAAATCATATGGAAAAAAGTAGCATAAGAGGGCACTAAAAAAGTGTAATTAATTTAAAGCTGATTGTTACATGGCTGGGTTTTTACATATTTGCAAACTGTATATTTGAAAAAAAATTGTATCTCAATAAATTTCGTGAATAAATTCTCTTCTCAAATTTCTGTTTTTTTAATGTATTTATTAAACTGGCATTCAAAACGGTTTCAAACATCCAAAAGTTAACAGTTTAATGTATAGTTTACTGTATTTACCACTCTCTAAATAAAATAATTTTCATAAAAACGTCGCAAATAATAAATAATCATTGAGGGAATAATATAAGCCATTATTAAGTAAAATTGAATGAAAATTACGACTTTGTTTTTAAATTGAAGGGAAAACTTCGAATACCTGTGTTTAAAGGTTTCAAATATTTCCCCGAACACCTGGGGAGACACAAGTTTCTAATTTTTCGTAAACTTTTTCAATTTTCCATAAACTGTGTTTCATTTCAGGAAGAAAGATTTGAAAGATGAATAAAAAAATATTTAAAAAGTAGTTTGAAATATTGAAATCTATTCATTGAATATAATTGATAAATATCAAAAGTCTCATCGAATAGAATTCCTGTGACAATGTACGGAAAATGTTCATTTTTATCAACTGACAATGTACACAGAAAGTAGAATGTGATATTGTTTGTCTTCGTTCACGTTCAAGGCGCGTGAAGGAGAATAAATAGAAATTAAATATGAAACGATTCTTATTTAAGTTTATTTAAGATTCAAAGAATAGTTTGTAATAACGCAATATCGTGTACAATTTATTTCTCATGTCGAAAAAGATTTGTATTTAGCTGAGCACTGTAATATGTTTTTTTTTTTCAAGTTTCATACATATCGTCTTCAAAATTTTTCGAATCTACAAACAAAAACAACGAATTTTTTGTTTGAAAAAAAATGATATTCAGAAGTTTGCACGCCCCATGAAGTTTAATACGTCTTTCCCATAAGAAAAAAATGACGCTCTTGTAAATTTTATTCAGAATCGTCAATATTTGACAAATCGACTGGAGACTCAACATTTTTCTTCACAATTAGCTATAGAAAACAAATAAATAATTACTTTTTAAATATCATACCCATAAGTCTGTTTTATAGGATACCAAAAAAATCCATAACTGAGAAATTGGTTTTTGCGAGTTTCTGGCACTAATTTTGATTTGTTTGCTGTTTTTTAAATACAAATTATTTCTCATACATTAAATAATACTTTCAACTAATAGTAAGATATTAAAATGAATTGTTTAAACAATTCATCAATGTGTTTAGCAATTTCCTCTTAGGTTAGAAGGTCGCGTTTTTCCGATTTTTTTAACTTACTTTAAACTTTCCAGAAAGATTTTCAACTTTTTGTCTAGTTTTCAATTAGAGTGAGGTAATGATGAATTCAATTTGACAAACATGATTGTTCAAACAATTTCATTATAATCTATTTGAACTCTTAGAATAAGGTAAAAATTAATTCAAGTTCAGAAACGCAATTTTTTAAATAAATTATTATTACTTATAACTGTCTTTTGATATAGTCCTGCTAGACCTTTGCGGCTTTTTCCGAAATTTTCCACTTTCTGTCCACTTTTTACTTAAAGCGAGGTAAAAATTAATGCAATTTAACAAACATCATTATTCAAATCAATTATTATTTTTTATAACTATATCCTCCTATAGTAATGCTAGATAAAAAATAATATTAATATTTATTATTTGTTTCTAACTAAAAAGACAAAGAAAAGCTGAAGATTTAGGAGAAAAACCACAACTTCCTTGCATTACTCTGAGAGAAGATAGTTATAAACCATAATAAATTTTTCGAACCATTATGTTTGTTAAATATAAGAATTATTACCTCGCCGTGAATGCAAAGTTGACACAAATTAAAAAATTTCAGAAAAAAAACCGTAACTATCTTGCGTTAATATAGGTGAAGATAGTTATAACAATAATAATTTCTTTAAACAATTATGTTTGCGAAATTCCAATAACTGTTATTTTACTCTAAGTGAAAAGTGAACAAAAACTTCAAAAATTAAAAAAGAACGCAACTCTTTAACATTCTTCAAAGAGAATATTAAAAATAATAATAAATTGTTCAAAATATTATATTTACTAACCTGATTTTGTTATCACTTCATTTTAATTGAAAACTGGCCCAAAAGTGGAAGTTTTCAGAAAAAAATGCAATTTTGTAGCATTATTCTAAAATAATATTATTATAAATAATAATACATTTAAAAAAAATTATTTCTGCTGAAATTCATTGATTATTATTATAATTGGAATCATAATTAGTACCGAAGACTCGCAAAATCCAACTTTTCACTTATGATGTTTTTTTCGGGACCCTTCATAAAACATACTTATGGGATGATATTTAAAAAGTAATTATTCCCTAGTTTTTTATAGCTTATTGTGAAAAGAATTGTTGAATTTCATCTTGCTTTACTTAATATTGACGATTCTGAATTAAATATTTTGATTTTTGTTCAAATTCTTTTACCAAAGGAAAAATAAAATAAATAAATAACAATACTCATTAGGACCATACTCGCGAGCGGCGCTTTCTCAAGTGGTAGTGACCTTCTTTGGTCAGCCATATCGAGAGTTTAACTTTTCAGGAGTAAAAAGTGACTTTATACGCAAATGATGAAACATTATTATACATATGTGAGCACGCATGTTGTAAAAATTGACACCCCCCCTCCCCCTCAAAATTTCTGAAATTAGAAAAATTATCAAAATTTTTGAATTTGTTGAAATTCTGTGTGAATTTAGAACATTTTTTGAAATTCGTATGAATTTAGAAAATGTTTGAAAGTTTTAAAATATTAAAAATCTATGTTAAATATAAATAATAAAGAATTTTGAAAACATCAGGACATTTTAAAATTTGAGACTTCTAAAGAAATTTGAGAAATTCTGAAAAATTTATAAATTTAAAAAATTTTGAGGACATTAAAATTTTGAAAAGTTGAAAGGTTTGGATGATTTTAGAAATTCCAAAAATTTTAGAATTTTTGAAAATTTCATATATTATAGATATTTTTGAAATTTTATAAATTCAGAAATTTGGTCAATTTTATAAATTTCGAAAACTTGAGACAATTTTATAATTTTAGGAATTTTTTCAATTTTACACATTCGGAACAGTTGAGAAATTTTAGAAATTTTGCCAGTCTACAAAATTTTGAACATTTGAGAAATCTTGATAATTTTAGAAATTTAGAAAATGCTGGACATTTTACACATTTTGGAAATTTTGATAATTGAAAAATTTTAAAACTGTTTGGAAATTATGATAATTTTAGAAATTCGAATAATTTTAGAAATTTTGAACATTTGATAAAATTCAGAAATGTTAGAAATGTTAATAAGTTAAAAAATTTTGAAGTTTAGCCTCGCTTCACAGGGATGAAAAAGGGCTGAAATCATGCATGTCTTCTAAAAATTTGAGTTAAAATTTTTTTTTTTTTAGGATGTCTGACTCATCATCTTATATTTAACGATATGGCTAACCAAAGAAGGTCACTACCACTTGAGAAGGCGCCGCCAAACGACGTGGAAATGCTGGGTAAAAGAATTTTAAAAAAAATTAGGTATTTTCACTTCAACCACCAGCTAACTTCACTTCATGTAGTGCTGAGGGGGAAAACAGTGGACCTCCCTCGCAGAAATCGACATATGTTCTCCCTATTACCCATCTGTCCCCGATAGGGCTGGCATGATCTGGCCCAGGTAGGGCTAATTTCATGGCCCAGAGTCGTGCCATACCGGGTTGCCCGTCTTGCAACGCCACCTAGTACATGTTAAGGGAAACGCTGAATTTTTTATCAGAGTGGTTCTGTTTTTCAATGTATTGACACGTGAATTTCAGTGTAAACTTTTGATGTTCAATAAATATTAATTAAGTTTGATAAAATTATTCCAAATTGTAAAAAGAGCACATTACGGATTCAGAAGCACTGTACGATAGCCGGATTGCCATATGCAAGTGACGTGTCGAGTGAAAGTAAATCAGAGAAAACTAACCTCAAAATGAAAATTACATTGTATAATTTAAATTAAATTAAAATACTATTCAAGCTCTTTACTAAAACTGAAATTTCATTGTATTTTTAGATGTAGCTTGTATCAAATTCAAGGCCACAGAGGAGGAAGTGCTTTGCCACACAAGCACAATATTTAGCAATGCTAAAGATTGGGACGGCAATCGCAAACAACGAAAAACTTGAAGTGTATTATCATAATTTCTGATTAATAAATAATACAGTTCAATTTATCTTGTGCACTATTAATTATTTAGATTAAAAGTGCCTCAGAATTTTTAATATAACTCAATCGGGACCTTATAGGGCACCGACTTGGCACTGACCCGGCACACCGATCGGGCAAACAAGTCCGGCCCAGACTGGGCCGTGCGTTTCATCACGGGTCTGATCCGACCTGGCTTCCCGATTTGGGCCCCATTTGGGCAGGTGGGGGCACGGAAAAATTTCTGCGAGGGAATGCATGGGACAAAACTTCATTTTTGTAATATCTTCGTAATGAATAATAATTATTATCATTTGATTATTTCATTGAATAGTTCTCAAAAAATAAACACTATTTATCACATACACTTATATAGAAATAATTAGTTTTTACGAAGATATTAGCAAAATAGGGCAAAAATGGAACGATTCCCATGCATTAGGTTCATTGTTTTTCCCTTATCACTCAACGAAGTGAAGTTAGCTGGTAGTTGAAGTGAAAATACATTATTGAAATTTGTTTTGCAGCGTGAAGTTAGCACTTTAATTTTGAAAACTCAATATTTTTTCAAATTTTTCCGTCCGAACGACAAAATTTAGTTTCGAAATATGACCAAACGACGACCAAACGATTCGATTGAATAAAATTTGAATATTTTATGGTTGTTGTGCTATTTTCACGGACATCAACACCTCGTAGTATCATTAAAAAAAAAAAAGCATTAACTTTTTGTGGATTCGAACAAAATGGAAGGAGGGGGGGGGCAGTATGCATGGAAATTCGAGAAAAATAACATTTTTCCACCCTAGTATCTATCCTACCTGGAAAATTTTATATACCTAAAAAATCTTGGAAATGTCAGGGATTTTTTTTTAAAGTCAGGGAATTTCTTCCGAAGCTTGCTTAATTTTTTTTTTACATTGCAACATCAAATTATACCCTTTATTTGTAAAGGTAATTAATATATGTCACTATTTTGTTGTGAATATGTTTTTTCTTTTTCTGAAAATTATTTATTTTTTTTTTACTTAAAGTTTAATTATTCCAGTGGAAACTTGAACTATTTTGTTGAAAATTCCTTTTTTTCTGCTTGAACAATAATTTTTTAAACTAAAATTTAACTATTCAACTTTTGGTGGATGATTCAATTATTTTAGATAAAGATTCACCATTTTAGTCTGAAATTTACCTTTTTGGTTTAAAATTCAACTTTTCTAATTAGAGATTCATTACTTGACTTAAAAATTCATCAGTTTGAATAAAAGGATTTTTTTACTGAAAATTTAACTATTCCAATTGAATATTACATAATTTTAGTTGAAAATTCCTCTCTTTGGTTGAACATTATATTTTTGAATGGAAGTTTAATTATTCAATTTTTGGGTTATAATTCATCTTTCTAAATTAAAAATTTCTGTAGTTTGCTGCAAATTGGTTTTTTTGGTAGAAATTAATCTTGTTTGTTGAAAATTCATTCTTTCTGGTTACAAATTTAGCTATGACAGTTAAAGATTCATTATTTTAGTTGTAAATTCATTTTTTCTGTTCAATATTCAACTATTTCAGTTGAAGATTCATTACTTGAGTTGAAAATTCGTCAGCTTGATTGAAAATTAATTTTTTAACTGAAAGTTTAACTATTCCATTTTGAGTTGAAAAATGATCTTTTTTAGTTCAGAATTTAATTATTTGATTGAAAATTTGTCTTTTTTAGTTGAAAGTTCATGCATTTTGTTGAAACTCGCTGTTTTTTTGGCATAAAATAAATCTTTTTATTTGAAAATGTATTTGTTTAATTGAAAATAAATCTGTTTGGCACAAAGTTTAACTCTTTTCTTAAAAATTTATCTTTTTCGATTAAAATTCATCATAATTACTTTGTTAGAAAATTTGTTTGTTTTTTTTGTGTGGAAAATTAATTAATTTCACTGAAATAACAACTGTTCAATTTTTGGTTCAAAACTGTTATTTTTGAGTTCAAAATTGAATTATTTGGTTGAAAATGTATTCTGATAATAAAAAATTAATTTTGACATATCACCCCCGTAAATCTGTTTTATGGGGTCCCAAAAAAGACCCGTCAATGTTGATAATTATATGTTTAAATAATTATTCAAACAATTTATTATTTTAGTGAATTATCTTCTCTTAGAGTATTGCTAGGCAATTGCGGGGTTTTCAGAAATTTTCAGCTTTCGTTTGACTTTTTAGTTAGCAAGAAATAATAAATAATAATACTAGTTTTTTTTTAAATGGCTCTGAGTAACTACATGAAGGAAAATTGACATTTATCACGATCCATATAGCAAATTTAAAGAATATTTCAAACATTTTTTTTATTTCATAAAAATATGTGTATTCATAGAATATAACGGGTTTGTTTGAAAAATGAATTTCTCTAACGTTTATTTATCATTTATTTATAATTTAAAGCTGAAGCAAAGTTGAAGTTTTCGGAAAAAACCACAACTATATAGCACTAATGTAGGAGAAGATTGTTATAAATAATAATAATTTTGTTTAAACAATTGCGTTTAATTGAACTGCACTAATGTTTACCTCTCTCTGAGTGAAAATGGGACAAAAAGTTAAAATTTTTAGTAAAAAACACAACGTTTCAACATTATTCAAAGAGAATATTATTAAAATAATAATAATTTCTTTTCCACGCACGCATGTTACATTGAATTAATTATTGCCTCACTCAAATTTGAAGGCGCAAAAAGTGGAAAAGTTTAGAAAAAAACTGCTACTTACTATCGTTCCACATCAAACACTTTCAACTTCAAATTATTGAGTTTTGGCTGCTTCAATCTTCAAATTGCCAAGCTATAGAAATTAAATTTGAAGTGTTAACATTTTAAATGATTTGAAATTGAAATTGTGTTTTTGTATTTAAAATTTTAAATTGTCTAAGCATTAAAGATTTCACATTGAAATTTTCCAATTTGAAACGCTTTAAATTTAAAACCAAACAACTTGATATAGTAATAAAACTACAGGAAAAGTTTTCACCCCCCCCCCGCTTATTTTAGGAAAATAATTGCGAATAAAACTTCATAACCTGCCAAATTTTTCTGTTTTTGGATGCTATTCTTATTATTTACATAGAATTGTAAAATATTTTTGTAGTGGTACAGTTATACAACTGAAATAAGCCTGAGTTAGAAAATTCAGTTAATTTCTATATTAAATTACACATATTAATTACACAGTGCGAGATTTTTGAATTATTTTTATTTCCATCGAACCTTGATGAGTTTTTTCGACATATTGACGAAAACGAGACAATTATAACAATGACTATTATCATTCTCCAAATATTCAATTTCCTGCTAAAGACTAGCGCCGAACCCTGGTAAACTACACGTCATGTTTGTGGAAATGGTATATAAGGCAATGGTAAAAACCACTACTATTATTCTGTAAGAAGTTAGTTTCTTGTTAATCACCATTAGTTCACGAGATTCATTTCCGAAAAAAATCGTGATTGGAAGAAGGTTGTCTTGAGGTTCAGTTTTAGAAACGCAGGGACAACTAACATTGGCTTTACTAGTAGGCAAATCTTAAAAAATATATATTCACTGTGAGGAGATTTTATTCAAGAAATGTAACTCATTAATTACTTTGATAATGTACAAATGGTATTCTATAATGCCACGTATTACCGACTATTCCATATGTTCCTTTTCAGCCTTCTTGTTATCAATCTAAAGTAGATATCTCGCCGATATTACGAAATACGACAGAAAATCTATATCGCAATATTGCATTCTGGTCCATTTCAGTTTATATTTTGTTTAAATAATGAATTTATTTTCATTTTGTACCCAAAATATAATTTATAACGGCGCCTGGCTACCATTATTTTATATTATTCATATTCGTAACTCAATTACTTTTAATATATTATATTTATAGCCTTGAATGATATAACTTCATCTCACTTGTAAACTGAAATCTCATGAAAAACCTCCAGCATTGGGACTCAATATGCTTTGCCCAATTCAATTTGCTATCTAGGATTACCTCCAGATATTCAACTGAGTCTAAATCGTCAGCCTCTTATCACGAAACGCAGGGGCGTCAACTTTAGACATTTTATACTTTCTCGTGAAAATGACAAGGCTGCTCTTTTCCGGATTTACTGAGAGCCCTGAGGTGTCATACCAGAGCTCTACGACGCGCAGCGCTGCGCCAGCCTTGTAAGACCCATCAACGTTTCCAGCTGAGCCCCTTTTGATGAGAATTAAAAAGTTATCTGCGTATCCCTGGGTCGACGAAGAAGGCCGACCACTTCAATACACCACAGGAAGGGTGGCCTGGCACGCCAAACTTTGAAGCCTCTCGACAGATGACTTCTGGACAACAAAAATGAACAATTTTTAGCGCTTAGAATACTTGGACCACGGGTTGAAATTTTTTTTTTGAATTTATAAAAAATTCAAAATAATTTTATAACAAAATTTAAAAACTAGGGAAGTGAGAAAACAGCTACAAAAATTTGTTGTCACCCTTGTATGCGGAACCACTGCCCTAAAAAATGTATTTTTCTTACTATCCTAAACAACGAACCATAATTTCCTCAAGTTTCAACAATGAAAATGATATTCACGGGTGTTTTCTTCACCATATTCGTAATGAATGCATACAAGAACATCGGTACACGCTCAGTGAGCGCAAAATTTGTCGATGTCTTTACGACATCGTTACGACATATTTATGAAGACTTTACGATATCCTATGTCAATGTCGTTAAGATTTCCTTACGATATCGTAAAGATGTCGCACGATCTGGCCATGTCATTTCGACATAATCTGAAGTGATAAATACGTATTTAAATCAAGTAATTCATCTTTGCCTGAATAAAAATAATTTTTGTTTCTTTGATTCTAGGAACATTAAATTGTTTCTAAGAAATATTTTCCTGATTCAAAATGACATTTGATTATATCAACTACCTACATTTCAAACATAAAACTCTTAATTCTCTCAACCAATAACACCAATCATTCTCTCAGGTAATATTTCACTGACTGAAATAAGTCTCAATTTATTTCAATGAATATCCATTGAACTCCCCTGTACGGTATCGACCGCGTCAGTGGCTGACCAATTAAAAAGAGGCCCGAAGAGCAGGAAACCCTCGTTGGTCTGAGTTGTGTATTTTAGTATGACGTCATGGGAATACATACAACTTTTGAGAAAAAATATTTTAAACGTAAAAGTAAGTCATAAATGTACTAATAGTAACATTTGTCAAGTGTAGAATGTATTTTCTCAATCATTTTCCATTCCTTTGACGACTGACGACCTTTCCGTGTCACGAAATGAATAATTCAAAATCTGCGGCTAGTGTATCAGATGGACTTGATCACAATCGGGTACTCTAACCTGAAATTTCATATAGTTGATTGTATTTCGTGAAACAGAAAGGTCTTCAATCGATAGAAGGCTAATACAGAATTGCGCAAATGCATTATACTCTTGAACAGTATTACTACTATTCAGACATTCATAACTTACTTTGACGTTTAGAATATTTTCTTCAAAAAGGTGTATACATGTCCATGTCAAGATTTGACATGCATGATACGCAAATGCGTACACATGTTTACGGCGCGCGCATCGCTAGAAGGCGGGGGCAGCCAAAGAAAGTCGCTTGACAAAAATCACCTGGACACTCGCGGTAGATGTAGAAGCACCTCCAGCCTTGAAACACGCAAATGTTTATGTTTGGCAGCCCTTGAAATAGGCAAGAGTTCACTCTATATTTTTAATACACAATTTTTTTTTTACATCCGAGTACCAATATTAGGAAAGAAAGGTAACAACTAAAATTTTGTTAGACTCTACATTAGGATGGAACGAATTTGGCCATTTTCGAAAGAGAGTATTAAACCCTTATTGATATGTTGTGGACGTTTGTTATGATTGCCAAATATCTTAATGGAGCTCTCTACGACCTCATCTATTCGTTGCAATGATATATTATACTATTATATATTTATATTATACATTATACTATTCGTTGCTATGTACGATGTGTCAAATGCCACACTTATCTGTATTCTCAGTTGTTTTGTTATTCTCTCCTGACAACTTATTTTCTTCGTCTCCCGCTGCACTATAACTGCTCTTCACTCAGAGCTGTGTTGTGACGCGCCAAAAGTTAGTCTGTTGTTTTGATCCACAGCTGTTGTTTTTCAGTTGTGGTTGTGAATGTGAGCTGAATTCTTCATTTTATCTTATACGTGCGATATTTTAATCTTGCTCTTGTCAAAGAAAAAATTTGTCTTGGAGAAAAGAATGCACCGGCCTTGGATGTTTCCAACATTGTAGCAATCCGGCAATCGGGAAGACAGCTTTCGTTGTGACTATTTATTCAAATAAAATAATACAGCGAGTAACGGCTGAACATGAGAAGACTTAGTCTCACAATAAGAGTTATAAGACAGACAAGAATACCAAAAGTATGAAAGCGAAAGTGAAGTCTTATCTTGACTATGCTAACAAACTCTTTTATATTTGACATTGCAAGTATGTTGACTACTCTTACTGCGAATGCAAAAATAAGAATGAGCCGTTCGAAAGACAATGTACCGCTGATCAAAGAGAAACTCGGAAAACACGCGTGGAGCGAATAGGCATTGTCAGGACTCGTCGCTTGCAGAAGAGTTTGTTTACAAAGTCTGCTGAGGAATGTCACCTGCAAAAAAGATTAAAAACAGAGTATTATTCTGAAGCAGAAGCAAGTACTAGCAGGAATGAGACTGACGTAGTTGGAGGAGAAAATTCAAATGGACCTATATCTTTCAAGGTTGATTCTGCTTAATTACTTACATTACCCACATTACAATCTGGAACTTATGGTATTGTTAACGTGATCTGGGACAACTTGTGCAAACATAATGTAGATTTCGCTTCATTGTAGTACTTTCGTGCTGATGGTGAAGCTACTAACACAGGAAACAAGACAGGCGTTATCACGAGCATTAAAAAAATACCTGCTTCGGCCGCTACACTGGATTATATGTCAACTGCATTCAAATAAGCTTCCAGTACGGCACATGATAAGGTCAGTCGATTGAGACACAACAGGCCCACTTCATTTTTCTGGTCCTATTGGAGAAAGACTCAAGGATTGTCAGTCGCGTCCTCGTCCAGTTGTTGGTTTCAATGCTATGAAAGCAGACTTACCTAATTTGGAGAAATTAGATCTCAGTAAGGATCAATCTTACCTGTACCGTATATGCAAACACCGTCCAGAGAACTTGTGGTTTTGGCGACCTTTATTCTTCGCATTTACGTTCCAGTTTGTTACACATTCGCCTACACAACGAGATCACAGATGCACCAAAAGTCTCTGATCGCTCACAGTAAGCTAACGTTGGTTGGATCACGCGTATAAACAAGTAGTAGAACCTGTTGTTCGAAAAAATGGTTACGCTGCACAGCCTGAAAATCTCTTGTTGGCTATGCTTGTAGATGAGGGAATACCAGTACGCCAAACAGAAGTCATCAGAATACTTGCTGCAAGAAAGCAAAAGGAATCATCTAAACAGAAAAATGTTCAGAATACCTACAATATTTTTTGATGCTGATGATTACACTGAAATGATCAATTGGCAAGGCACCCCAGTCTTCGAACCGCCAATCACGAAAATCTTCTTGAACGATGTCCTGAATGAAATCCACAGAGGAAATCTTGAGCCTTTATTGGAAATTGTAGATTACCTAGAAATGCCTTGTCACAATGAGGCAGTGGAAAGGTGCGTAAAAGAGGTGACGAAGGCATCGAAGCCTGTCTTCAGAATGCAAGCTCGAGATGGCTTTATTTGGGCTAAGCTGTTGAAAAGTCAGCTTAATCCAGTTTTAAAGAACAAATCTGATTTTGAACCACTTTTATTCTGTGTTCCTTCCAAATGGGTGGGAGGTTAAGGGTCGTACTCGATGTGCAGCCATCTCCACGTGGTTAGTGCTTGGTAGTATCAAGAGAAATAACAAAATACTAGCGGAGAGCTGCACGAAGGCTTGAATAGCAACGAAATAGACCAAAATTATTTCATCAAATTACTCCTTTCGCCCCTTCCCCAATTATATTCCCATCACACACTGCGATATTGGTTAAGCTCTCAGGAGGTGCTCGCGTTCACAAATATTTCATATAGCTTATATTTAACTTAAAAACGGATCTTATCTCTTATCTCATTTTGTTACAAATTTCAAATTTTTAAACGCAATGCGAAGATTGAAGATGAGATTATAGAGAGCTCTATTAGGACCTTTTGGTATCGGAATGGACATCCACAAAATATCCAGAGGGGTTTTAATCTCTATTTCGAAAAACGGCAAAAGTCGCTCCGCGCTACTCCACACGGAAAAAATAATCACTTATATTTTGAGTCACTATTCCATGACTTCTGGATAGAGAGGAAAGTCTGATGAGATTTCAGAAAATTTGATTAAACAGTAGAGGACGACTTTTTATATTATTCATTAAAAAGTATTTAGAAAATGAGTAATCGAAGAATTAAGAATATTGGTTTATAGAATTTCGTTGACGCAGTCGCTGAAAACTATAAATGCAGAGTGAACTTTTTCCGTAGCATTGTGCATGGTAAGCATTTTGCTCGTTGTGCGTCTATTGTGTTACTTACCGAGTGCTATTGCTTGCGAAAGGTATTGAAATGTATTTGCTATAGGTCGGGAATATTCTTTGATCGGGAAATGACAGGGGAGTTATTTTCTGATCGAGATTATTTTTTAATTCTTAGTTTTAATGGAAAAACTTATATCATTACATTAAATCAAACTTTGTATCATATTGCACAATAAGAGATTCAACGAGATCATTTTGAAACTCTTTAACATGGCTTTTACTCTAATCAAAATTTTACAGATAAGCGCTTCTAATTTTGAATTTTGTTCAATTATAAAGATAAATTGTCGAATCAGAGCAGACTTTACAGTATTTTTTCAAAATCCTATACTCTAAAATAATGAAATTTTAACAAATTAAATTCAAAATAAGTCAAAATTTGAATTCCACTTTAGCGTCAAACATTCAAATTTGCTCGTTGGATTCTTAGTTTTTTTAATTTCCAAGAATTTCGTAGCTAAAATATTAAACCTTTTTTATTATTATCCTTTTTAATTCAAAATAAGTTACATCTGTGAATTTTAAATAATAATAAAATGTTGATATTATTTAACAAATGTTCATTTTTATTTTGTTCTTTTTTATTTGTAATTTTTAAATGAAGTGAAGATATTTTCAGAAAGAATTCATTAATCAGAGAAAGTTCCTGGATCTAAAGATGTTTAACCTTTTGGCAATCACCCGTATACTCAGATAATTCTTTTTTTATTCCAATAATAAAAAGAATTTTATGCTCATTTAAAGCAAGATCTTCAAGGAAAAGGAATATAAAAATAACACTTTAAAAAAGTTTATTGAGAATGTTTTTAATGTTATAGAATAATAATCAAAAAGTAGACAATTAGGCATTTTTAAATTTAAAAAATAAGAATGTAAGAAGGCAGCAAACAAATATTTTTCCTCTGACTACCGTGAGAATCAATTATTTACACTCCAAAATTTCGCCAATTTCTAACGATAGTGTAATTGAGAATTTTTTTCTCACAATGTGAACCTACACCCTTCGTGAATTGGTTTCGATTCATACTCCTCCGAATAACAGGTAATTATCAAGATTGTAATACTCTAAAGTAATATGAAACGCTTTTTGTAACGGACGTTTCATGATTTGTGATGAAAGAGCCTTTGAACTCCCAGTGTTTAGTTTGGAAAATATTCTGGTATCATTTGATTTTACTATTTCTTCATATTTTAATATTTATTTTATTTTTAATATACTAGGCCGAATTCATTTCTAGTCGGACAGGCTATGCATGCTCGAGTCACAGAATCGTTTCCTCTGGAAATTTGTTGCTTTTCCGACTAGCATATTTGAAATAAAATAAATATTCAAATATAAAAATATATACAAATAAAATGATATAAAAATAGAATATTAACAAAAATCTTGACCATGTAACTTGCGTCAGAGGGGATTAGGAAGAGTCCTTGAAGGTAGAAAAGTATCGAAATTCGAAAGTTTGAAATCGATGGGTACCAGAATATCTGATTATGTTAAACAGAAGGTTATATTCCTAAGCTATCAGAAAACTGTCTTGTAAAGATTTATAGCTAACTGTACCAGAAAATTATCAACCAGCAATTTCTGATACTTTTGACCAGACTTTATGGTATGGGCATATTTAACATTCTATTCTAGTTGAATTAACCAGAATTCTGTTTGGTTCAACCAGAATTTATTTGAAAAGAAAAATTCGCCCTACCTCGGAGAAAATTGGGTAAGCTATATTTTCGTTCAAAATGAGTTTTTGGTATCCGTGGAATCGTAAAGGTCTGACAATCATAATTAAGATGAGAATGTTTAATTAATTACAGTGAGGAATTGATGTTTAACATTTTTTAATTGGGGAAAATGACAAAATAAAATATAGAAATATACGGAAAGTACCTTGCGGTGCTCAAAAATGGTAAAAAAAGTTGAATGCATAGAGAAATAGAAGGACAGTATATGTACACAAAGTACTTCACGGATATTCGATCTGGCCGAACTGGTCGAACGCGATTAACCTTACAAGATCGCAAGTCACTTGTGGTTTTCCAAAAATTTAAGTTGGTTAACATGTCGAGCCGAACAAAGAAGGTCAGAGAAAGAAATCCGCAAACCACTTGCATTTGATTCTAGAAAAATCGCAAGTCCATTTTCTAATAGAAATTGTTTAAGTAATCAATTCTTTATTGCAAAACCATGAATATCACGGGCCTTTTTTTTAAAAAGGGGTATTTACGTTCGTAAGAATGTGACCCTATACTAAAATTCTTTGCGCAAACGAGTTTTCTTATATACCTACGTTAAACTCAAACTGCATTTTTGTAAAAATAACTTTATTACAAGAATAATACGTATAAGTAGGAGTATGTTTCTTATAGTAAAAATACTCGATCACTAAAACTGCACCTCTTACTATTGCCAGTGCGTATCCACAAAATGTAATACTTTCAATGATACCGAATTTATGCAATTTCGAATGATGAAGGTTGCGTATGGAAAACCGGTAACGGTAAATAAAATTGGCGGTGCCGTTAAAAAAATACTGTCGGTAACGGTATCATAAATATTGTCGGTACCGGTAAATTAAATATTGTCAGTACCAGTGTCGGCAGCCTAGATAAATAACCAATTAGTCGTTCAGATTACAAGAATTGTTCATAACGAATATAAAATATTAAAAATTAGTCAAAATAAATGCCATCCGCCGAAAAAAAGGCTTTCGTACCCTATTGAAGCATTAATTAAGTCACTTTTTCTACTTCCCCTTTACCCTTGAGGACGGGGTAAAGTTCGATCGAGAAGAGGTGAAGTCAGCTAGGGTACGGAATAAAGTCAGGCTCGGTACAGGGTAAAATCAGGTAGGGGAGAGGGTGAAGTCGGATACGGTACGATGTAGAATTGATTAGGGGCCGTGGACATAATACGTAACGCGCTTTTCTTTTGTTTAAATAAAGACGGAAATAAAATTTTCATGCAGCCAAACAGGATGCAACGATAGAAAAAAAGAAATACGCGTTACGTTTTATGTGTGCGACTCCTTAGGGTACGAGGTAGTGTCGGCTAGGGTACGAAGGAAAGTTGGCTAGGGTACGATGTAGAGTCGGCCAGGGTACGGGGTCATGCCAGGTTGGGTACCGAGTAGAGTCGGGTATAGTAAAGGGTTAAGTTGGCTAGGGTACGGGACAAAGTCGGCAAGGGTACGGGGTTATGTCAACTAGGGTCCGAGG
This sequence comes from Andricus grossulariae, assembly GCA_011634705.1. Classification (NCBI taxonomy): domain Eukaryota; kingdom Metazoa; phylum Arthropoda; class Insecta; order Hymenoptera; family Cynipidae; genus Andricus; species Andricus grossulariae. The sequence goes on from JAABKJ010002020.1 coordinate 25,120, forward strand.
TAGACTCGAGTAGGGTGCGGAGAAGAGTCAAGTAGGGTATAGAGTAATATCGGCTACGATGTGGGACGAAATCAGGCTGGGTACCGGGACATGTCAGGTAGAGTAAACGGTTAAGTCGGGTAGAGTAAAAGGTTAAGTTGGTTAGGGTACGGAGTAAAGTTAGGCAGGGTACCGGGTAAATTCGAGTAGAGTGAAGGGTTAAGTTTGCTCGGATATGTGTAAAACTCAGCTAGGAAAAGGGATAGATTTAGGCTGGGTAGCAGGTAAAGTCGACTAAAGTACGAGATAAAGTTGGCTAGGATACGCGGTAAAGTCAGGCTGTGTGCCGGGTAAAATCGGGTAGGGTACGGGGTGAAATGGCCTAGGATCCTGGGTGAAGTCGGTTGGGTGGGAAGTAAAGTTGGCTAGAGTACGGTCACAAGGGTGCCTTTCCGCCACCTTTCACGAGACGCTGAAAGGGTGTAGGGGGTCCAACTACATTATTCTTGTGACTACTCACGGGGGTGCCTTTCTGCCCCTCACAACATGTTAGAATGGGGAACGTAAGTGACCTACATTTTTTCTTTGACCAATCACAGGGGTGCCATTTCCCCACAAAACGTTGGAAAGGGGCAGGGGTTTGACTAAAATTATTCCTGTGACCAGTCATGGGGATGCCTTCTCGCCACCCACGAAATGCTGGAAGGGGGGAGCTATGTGACTTGCATCATTCATGTGACCAGTCACATGGGTGTCTTTCCCTACCAGACTTTAGAAATAGGTGGGGATTGTCTAAGATTATTCCGGTTGCCAGTCAAGGCCCCTTACGAGGTGTTCGAAATGAGTAGGTGGTTGACCAACATTAATCCTGTTACCAGTCACTGGGGTGGCTTCCCGCCCCTTATGAGATGTTTGATAGGGAAAGGTATGTGACCTACATTATTCATGTGACCAGTCACACGGACGCCCGCCCGCGCGAGATGTTGGAAAGGGTTAGAGGGTTGACCAACATTATTCCGGTAACCAGTCACGGTGTGCCTTCGCCCCCCACACGCACACGAAATGTTACAAAGGGTAAGGTATGTGCCCTGCATTATTCCTGTGATCAGTCACATTGGTGTCTTACCGCTCCTACGAGACGTTGGAGAGGTTTGAACAACATTATTCATCTGACCTGATACACGGGTGCCTTCCCGCCTCAACGAATCGTTAATCATAATACCTGTGTCCCAAATCGACATTAAAGTGTGATATATACATCAAACGTTTTATCAAAAGGGTCAAAAGCCAAAAACTGATACAATTAGTCTTAAAATACATGAACTTCCTCAAAAATGCCTCAAAGTCCTTAGGTATGCTTGCAATATGCTTTATAAAAAACCGACAATTTTTCCATTACCGGTATCGACAGTGTGTACACTTCGAATTATCAAATTATACAAACTTCTAATTCAAATTATTTTTCCTGCAGCCTGATGATCTCCGGAAGCTATATAGAAGTGTATGTGGTGTAAGTAAACATAATTTTACACGGTCTTTTTCCCAAAAATATTAATATCTTTAATCTGACTGCGGATTCGCGTAGTAGTCTGCTGTACCTGTGTGCACGTGCGCCTACTTATCACAGGCAGCGGGGAAGTTTGAGAGTGGGGACTACTTGCCCCCAAGCATTTCGATGCGACGAGTTCCTATCCAGTATCTCCCACAAAATCTCCTGAAATCCTCTTAAATCTTCTAAGATGTATATCCTCATAGCCTTGAAATCCTTTCAGAAAAGCCTCAAATCAGTTGTTGAGATTCTTTTTAAATTCCTTGGAAACTTGCCAATCTTTCAACATCCCTTAAAATCTGTAGAAATTCCTTGAAATTTTATAATTTCTTCTGAAATCCCTTAGAATCCCTTAATTTTAGTGAAATCTCTGAAATCCGTAGAAATCCCTAGAAGTCCCCTGAAATTTTATTCAATTTCATTTATTCCACAGAGTTCCCTAAAAGTCCGTTGGAATCCCTTGACATCTGTTAACATTAGAACGCCACACCTCTTAAAGTGACCCTGATAACGCCACACGTGGGTCTGTGGGACCCACGCTCATATATTTCAACGCCGTAGAGTCAAAAAATCTGATTTTAAGTAACATAGGTGGGAATTTTAAAACTGGAAACATCAAGAAACACGAAAATAAAAGTAAAAAGTGATTTTTTTAAATTGTTTTGATAGTTTAAAATATTTAAATTAAGACTTTTCCTTTGAAAACATAAAAAATAGAAGCTATGGTGTGTTAAATACATGTATGAACATAAGATAGGGATTATCCATATATTACGTAAGCCGTTTTTCTTTTGTTTTAATAAAGACGAGAACAAATTTGCTGTGATATTGAGAAGGACACAATGATATAAACAAAAGAAAAACGGCTTACGTAATATATGGACGATCCCATACAAGAAAGAGATACCTCGAGGTTCCTCAGTGGGAACGAGATGCACTGTAAGGACAAAAATATTTTATTTGAATCTTGTGGAAAAAGTATAATTATATAAAGCAGCTAATTTAATCAATTTTCTACTTTCGCCAAATTGAAGGCTTGAATAAACGGCTCCGAAAAATCAATTTAGTTAATTCTCCTTCAAAGAGGAAAGATCTTTTTTGCATTTGCTCGAAAAACATTTTAAAAATTTTAACAAAACTACTATTTGTTTGATAACTGAACGTGATGACCGTTTTTCGAGGTCAGATTCAATTTCAGCGTACCCAATTTACAGCAGAATGACTCTTCAATTAATAAAGATCATGTAATTATAGTACACACACTACATAAACATGCACTATATTTTTTTAAACTAATCATTGTTACTTCCTGTTCAATAAAATGTGCCCTTAATTAATTTTCGATTGAGTAAAAAAATCTATTTACCGTTCCAAAAATTAGAGCGAAAAGCCACACCTGGGTCAGAGAGGCCCCTGCAAACATTCGTATCACTGCCGGTAGAAGTGTATGACATGACGAAGCCGCTAACTGAATATACGGAGTCAGGATATTTCAAACTATTTTTTCGTGAATAGCTAAATTATTTGCATTAACTAACCTAGAAGATATAATAGTGAGAAGAATACCACTGGGTGCGTTAGACCAATGTGTGGCGTTGTAGGTTTGAATACTTCTGATATCCTGGTCTCATTCTTAAAATCCTTTATAATTTTCTGAAATCCTAGGAAATTCTTTAAACACTCTTACAAAATTTGAATCTCGTATTCCCTGTACATTTTCAAATACACTTTAAATTTTAAAATCCTTCGAGATATCTTGCATTTTATAACATACATTAAATCTTATGAAGTCCGTAGTAATCTATAAAAATCGAATAAATTACCATAAAACATCAGAAAATCTATAATATCTTTCAAATTTCCTCAAAACCGGATGAAACATTCAACCCGCAGTAGGCACACTGGTGCGAATTCGCACCAAAAAAAATTTCAATGTTGTAGAATTCAAAGGGAAATAAATTCAAGGTATTCTCCCCACTGCGTTAAATATGCCTGACCTCAACTGCGTCGGATACCAAGAGACTGCTGGCCACTTGCATCTTTTCTTTCAAGAGATTCAAATATGAAGTTTGATTTGGTGCGAATTCGCACCAGTGTGGCTATAGCGTGCCGTAATTTCGTGCTGGAGAAAGATTTTATAAAAGTGATTTTCTCAGTGTAGGATTTCCATCTTTTGTATACGTAACTATAATTTGCATAAATAATTACTTATTTATATTTTAAACACTACAACAATTTTTTGTGAAGTTATGAATGTAAGTGAATCTTTTCGTCTGATGAAAATGATAGCTGCTCATCTAATGAGGGTGATGACGAATTTGCTGTTTCGGAGAA